>BGPR01000068.1:572265-763714 GCA_013235015.1 Araneus ventricosus
ATTGATTTATGTGGGAGTCACTGTGTATTATTGATTTATGTGGGAGTCACTGTGTATTATTGATTTATGTGGGAGTCAATGTGTATTATTGAATTATGCGGGAGTCGCTGTGTATTATTGATTTATGTCGTGTCACTGTGTATATAATTAAAAATAGTTTTTAAAAATTGGTAAAACAGTTAAAAAAGTGTGTCATTCTAACTGATATTATTAAATTGAATTGTTTTGTCAAGAACTAAAACTTGGAATTTTAAGACGGAGTAAAAAATTGTTTTTCGAATATTAATTTCCAAGGTTATCAATTGAAAACGCCAAAATTAAGAAACGAAAAAACAACATTGACACATTCTCAGTTCAAAAGGATATTTGAATATATTTAATTTGAATATTTTTAGCCGATTTTTATTTATAGCCTTTCCAGAGCGATTATTGTATCATAGATAAGAGCAATCATTTATGTATGATTTGTTAGTATTGTTATCCTCATATAGAAGTATACGAGAAAAGACAAGGAAAGAGCACTCGTTAAATTTATATACAATTTTTACACTAAGAAATAATCAAATGATGTCCAAAATTTGATTCAGGTTTGCAATTTATGTTCAAGGACCTCATCCCAATATGCTGCATTTTGCACTTATCATATTCACATACATACTTCCAGATAATCTACTTTAAAAAAATTTTTGAAAATTTGCAGTGTCACAAATGATCAAATGTTTTTAGGATCACTATATTTTCTTTATGTATATACATATTATATATATGATAAGTATGTCTTTATTAATATTTTATTATCCTTCGTAAACGAAAAAATTAGATGAACACGAAAAAAATTCAAAATGTAAAGAAAAATTAAACATAGAAAGGCGCAGTCAACTAAAATCTTTTGATACGTAATTCATAATCTTATGCTCTGAATTATAATTTTTTTCCGAAAGTGCAGGGTACAAAACAGTAAATTGCACAGTTAACGACAAAATAGAGCATGCTAGATTATTTTAAAAAATCATTTGTATTCTTACTGTGTCTTCTTTACTAAACAGAAGTTCTTTATATACAACAACAAAGGTTGATTCCAGTAAAGGCTAAGAAAATATATTTTTCCCAGTGTCATGCTTTTTCTAAAGTATTATAGAAGAACCACTTGGTCTCTTGTGAGAATTTTTTTCTTAAATTGAGACTTACTGCTTTTCAAACCTAGTCACGTGATGTGCTTCGTGAGAGAATCTTCTATTTTTTCGGCACTCAATAGGCTTTAAAATGAGTTCTGGGCAGGTAATTTTTGAAGAGTAAGAGAACTCAAACTGGAGTCCGAATTTTATCTTTTCCTTTATTTTGAAAAAAATGACTGGCACAAATCCCTTTAGAGATGGCAAGTATGAATTTAGGAAAACATAATACTTGAGTCATATAACTCCTCGTTTCTGTTAAAATAAGTTTATTCGAAGAGATTAAACAAGTTAGTGCACTTGTGGTTCCACTAGAGAGTAAATAAAACGGAATTAGAATTTTCTCATGCATTTTAAGTACCTGTTTCTATCTCGTAGGCAAAGTAAATATAGAGAAATTATTGTAGTCGTCAAAAAAACTCGACTATTAAGCCGGTTTTGGACCTCCTTGAGTCCGAAAAGAAGCATTTTGGAAGAATGCCTATCTGTCTGTGAACACTATAACTCACAAACACGACAAGCTAAACGGATGAAATTTCGTATGTGGTCTTTACGCTAGAACTATAAACTTTTGTCAAATTCTGGAAGACATTCACTTAAGGAAATTCTGCCTGTATGCCCGTTCGCGGCATGTGAACTCGGTACTTCAAATTACAAGGAGCTAGATAGATGAAATAAAATATATGGTTTTATTACTAGAATAGTCTATCTGTATCAAATTTAGCACAAAATTCACTAATGGGTTTGCTACATTTTATCTGTATATTTTTGTGTCTGTGAACACGATATCTCATAACCACACCAAGCTAATAAATGAAATATGGTATGCGATATTTACACTAAAATTGTAAATACACCAAATTTTGGATCCAAACTTCAGCAAAATGATGCCCAAAATACCTACCCGATTTTCTCTACTGTGCGAGCAAAAAGGGCTCTATAATCGAAGAATTCCAGAAATCGAGACAAGAATAAGCGTTGGTAATAAATGGATATAAATACGTAAATTATAGAACCGTTTATTTTATTCTTTTATATTATTTAGTCGAGACGAGAATGCAACATCTGATAAATAAATAGATACAAATACATAAATAATAGAATCCTTTATATTCATTTATAAAAAACTTAAAATGGCCTTCTTCTTATACAATTTAATGAATTTAAACTTATGGTGATTTAAATTAAAATCAGGCGAGTCCCATTAAATATTTTCATGCACAAAAATATTCCGGAATAGAGTTAGTTTAGTTTTTTGGATACTTGGAGACTAAAATTGACAACTTTGTTTTTGTGTACGTCAACTAAAATGGGCACTTTTAATTTGTGTGAATCAAGTTTTTCGTCTTGGTGTCAGTTAAAATTTGAAATCCACATACCGTACCATGCAGTAAGGAAAAAAAACATGACATCACAACATTACGAAAGACAATATGTATTTAGGTGTGTGATAACACATCTGTCATTTGATTGTGACGTTACCTTTATTAATATCATACATTGAAACTGTCATTCTTTGTAGTATTTCTGTATAATTATTTCAAGACGTTTTTATCAAAGATTAACAAGTCTTCTATTACAGGGCTTATAAATAAAATAATTCAATTAATTTTAGAAAGTAATAATAAAATTTAACAATATTTTCATCAATTTTTTTTTATTACAGACTGTTTTAAGGAAGATACATCTGAAAATATTTGGCCTTCAGTATAGTATTTCGATTCATTTTAATAGCAGGGTTTCTGTAAACCACGATCTCCTTGAGTGTTAAATTCCTGTCGTGAAAATTCAATGGGTCAAATGTCTGGCTACCATTCCAGAGCCATTTATCTGCTTAGTAACAGTCGTCTATGTATTACAGATCGCATTTCATGAAAGGCTTAAATGTTGCTAAGTAAAGTTTTGTAATGCAAGTATGGTTATCGGCATGAATGTTACTTTGTATAGTTAGAAACACTAGCACCAAATTATCCAGCCATAAAGAGTGCCATTTCATTTAAAACAGGGCTTTTGAAAAGTTTTACCTCAGATAAACCAGAGCATTTGATTGTGTAAGACGAAACATTTGAATAAATCTATGATATACTCTAAATGCACAACATTTAGATTCTGCATTTTAATTAAATTATGTGCTAAATGGAGGGCCCATATTTAAAATTAACCGAGTCCATTTTTGCCCATTTTGCACTTATACAGTTATGATAGTAAAGAAATGTTATATTTTCTGTGTAATAATGATTCAAGTTCACTTTAACACTAAAGCTTCCAAATATCTTCTGCAATATTTAAAAATATCGTTAATTTGGGGAATTAAACTGACGTAGCTTTGAGAGCCAAAATGAAACTAATATTAAACATTTTTGAAGAAAGTAAAAGAACAAATAACAAAATCCAATATGAATATTTATATTATTCTAACTAAACTTGTCAAATATCGCCACTAAGAGTCATTAATAAATTATAGTTGGAACAAGTTAAAGCAAAAAAATAAAATAAAATAAAATGACACAAGAGCCATCAAATGCTGGATCAAAAATTTAGGATACGCATCATTTCCAACATTATTAAAACTTAGAATACATATCATTTGAATCATTATAAAAACTTAGAATGCGTATCATTTGTATCATTTGTGAGAAAGTAAAGGAAGAAGAGGAGGTGATACAGAGCATATAATGTCATATTTGGGTTCATGCATTGGATGCTGGTGTGAATTTGAGAAAATGAAATATATTCTTTAATTGGGCTTAAAGATATTAGTGGTCCAATCTGGGAAACCTGTGTTTCATCTAGGCAATCAGTTTCCTTGATTGGACAGAAGACACATTTTTTAATCTGCTTTTTCCTAATTTAAAATGGATAGCATGAAAAGTTAATTACACAGCTCTGAAGATAAGTAAACTACAAAATCTTAAACTATTTGTTTTTAGTTTTAAAATTATTTCTTGATTATTTTACATTAAAAACTGTCCAAGTGATCCAAATTTGGTGACTCCCTCCAATATTGTTAAAATTCATCTGTTTTAGGAAAAATGCAAGATGTAAAACTGGGAGAAAAATTTTTAACTTTAAAAACAACTATTACGCTGTAAGGGTAATTTTTATAATGCAGCTATGTTAACCTATTTATTCCATTTTAGTTATTTCTGGAAATAGTCAATGAAAATAGAAAATTGTTGTTTTAGTTAGTTTATTTTATAACTGAATATATTCAAGAACATATGTATTTAGAATTGCTTACTTATCTAAAAAAAAATTGGGTGAAGGGGCTAAAGACATCCAGCGCAGGTTTTGATCCCCATTGGATCTAACAGTTTCGAACAGCAGCGAGAAAATATAAAACAATTTAAATACAATAAATGAGAATTTAGAAAGTATGAAATCTAAGAATGTAACAGAATTTAGAGAATATTACAAGTCTAAAAGTTATAAGTATTTGAACATATAAGTAATAATAAGATCTAAGGGATCAAAAATAAATAGAAATAATATAAGATATAAAATAATAATAATAGTATAAGATAAAAATATAAGATATAAATTGTATATATATATATATATATATATATATAAATCTAAATATAACTTGTTATATAGGATCTTACATAAACAAAGTATATATATATATATATATATATATATATGTGTGTATAAAAATAAATAATAAAATAAAAATAAATAAAAGAAGGAATAAATATAATATATATAATTCAATAAAATTAAATAATAAATAAGATAATAATATAAGTAAAAGATAATTAGAAGTAATGTTGATAATAATAGGATGTAACAAATATAAAGTTCAGGTCAAAGTATCAAATGAATATACAGTTAAATGTTAATATGCAATAGAGTTTCCAGTGTATTTTGTACAATGTTCTTTATCCCTAAATTTGCAGTCTTATGCTGTACCATTTGCACAATTCCCATAATTCTATAACTATTTGCAAAGAATTTTTAACGCATTAGTCTGTACTTGGTACATCCATATAATATGCAATGTCCAATGTTTCCTTCATCAGTTCCACAGTCAATAAGCTGGAGATTTTCCAAAGAAACGGCATGGATGTGCCAGGAAACAACTAAGAGCAGTTAAAACTTGATTTAGTGTCTCTTTGGCATCTTTTTGAACTAACTTTAGGCATCAAGCCAAGGAGAAACGTAGAATAATTAGATAACTCCTATCTAGCTATCCAGTTTTATATAATCGGTGTTTTTTAACTTTTAGCTTAATCCATGACTTAGGAATTTTTAGATAAAAATCAATAGTTTCTCTCTCTCTCTCTGTTGCCTTTTTGACTTGGTTATCTGCCTACTTATTACCCATTATGCCGAGATGGGCCTTTACCCAATGTAGTTTTATATTTGACTTATCTTTCTTTTGATTTTCGTAACGATCGTAAAATAGTTTTTATTTCACTCGAGTGCCGAAAGTACTTACTGAGCGAGAGTCGGGAGAAATATGAATTTCCTCAAAATAACACCTCATTCTCTCAACTGTCACTGCCTCTGTCGAGAAAACACTGGCCTCATCACTGAGTCTAATAATTTCTTCCCAAATTATTTCATCGTTTCCATTAAAGCGTACAGCAGCATATCCTACTTTATAAAATAACTAGTGATACCTCCGACTTCGTTCGCGTAGTATAATTATTGGGACCTTTTATAGTTCCACAGTCTTCAAGATATTAATGTGATAGTACCTCTTTATATACGACATTCTTAGTTTTCCCCTCTGGCTGCCAGGTTAATTCCTGTGGAACTACTTGTAAACTCATGGCGGCTGGTAAGGTATCACCTTATGAGTTTCAGGTGTTTCAAGGTGGAACCCTTCTTGCTGCATTTGGAGAGGCACTAGAGGGAGAAAAAAGAATTCGCTTTACATGAGATTTTAATGAAGGGCACTTTGATTAACACTACGGAAGATAATTTCAATTCTAAACGAACAAATAAAACAAATTTCGAAAATTTTCACCAAAACGAGGAATTTAGGGTAGTTACATACCTTAAAGATTATGCAAAATTAATCATTAAGAATGATACATAAAACACTTAAACCTCCATCCACAATTATAATTAGGTAGTATTCGTAAAAGGATATAAAGGAAAGAAGAAATTCGTGTTCGTGATAACAATTTCGACAAATAGGCTAAATTTGAAGCGCTAAGTGATGTTGTTTCATGTCCGCTATGTTTTCAGAGAGACAAAGCAGGAATCCAGATTAAACTATTACTGTAAGGAACTGACAGCGCTACCAAAAGCACGCGCGAACGACATTTATGTTGTATCTTTAATATCTAACATTTTATTCATTACTGTAAGCATTATTTACTGTTAGGATATAGTCTGAGATGTGTGAGAACATGAGTTCAAATTTTACTTTCTGGCTTTTTTAAATCGGTAAAGCATGTCTTCTGCGCATGCTCTAAAACAGCTGCAGGCGATAACAAATAAAACCTTGTTGGATATTGTGTTCGAAATCATTTTCAAAAATTAATTAAAATTATAAAATTCGTCTCATGGAAATGCAATTGGTGTCATTGAAAAGTTTATTTTTTATCTTTAAGATGATGTAAAAATGGTTTTTGTGCGATAATAAGCTCCGAAGTTACAGCGAAAAACGTTGAAATTTAGGGTGATATTTAATTAATTTAAATTCTAATTAAAAGTTCGAAAAATCCTTTCATAGTGAGCATTACTACACAAGAAGCAACCGCTTGCCAAATTTCAAGTGTCTACTCTTAGTGGTTTGGGAGATTCGATGATGAATCAGTGAGTCCCTTTCTCTTTTCTATATATATAGGTTTAGAACCGTCAGTGTAGCCCCTTTTGATTTTTCCCTTGAGAAAGCCATTTATTTTCAAAGAAATTGTGATATTTTCCCAATGTGGAAGGCAATGCTCTCAGAAATCTGTAAATCGTTGTAACAGATTTCCTTATCACCTATATCAACTGGAACTCTTCCAATGAAAAGACGTTTTTCACTAATATAAAGGTGCCTATGACATGTACTACCCTTGTATTTTTATGTGTATATAAACTGTAATGACATACATTATAGTTTTAATTTTAAGGTTTGATAAAATTTTTAGAACAAAGTATTACCTTATCAAAATAAAGAAGGCATTTTGGTAGATTCTTAGAAAGAAAGAAATGAAAAAACAATATCGATATCAAAATGGTGTTGAAATTTCAATTAAATAAAAATTCAAGACTCAGATTTTTTAAAAATTGTACATTTTTTATAGTTTTCCTTTCTAAACTCAAGAAGCAGACTTATATGTACACATACATTTTTAATGAAATTGAATGAGGTGATTACTTGGTACGTTTTATCCAGATACCTTGTCAAGAGAAATCACATTTTTCGCATAAATTTCCGTTTATTACCTGAAGTGTGCAGAAGCAAATATTTGCGCTATTCATTAATTTCCTCATTAATAGTGCTTCAAAGCTACGGCTGCATAGGTTTATGAATAGGGGTACTTTAATTGCTTTCCAAATATATTTATAAAATTAATTATTATATCCTGTGGACGAATCATAAAAAGTATTTCTATTCTTCCGGAAAAAAGCTGTCATGTCTCTGGTGGAGAATAAAGTGAATTAAATGTTTAAATAACGATCTCATTCATGAAAAAAAATTTACTTTAATAAATAAATATATTATTATTTCTCTATTTATACTCGTGATATTAAAGAATAAGGTGCGTGTAAAAGATTTGAAAGTATCCTTGCGGTATAATATAGTGTCATATATAGTTACGAAATCAAAACAGTTTAAAGGGCTACGTAGATTAGTGACCATGTGACTATTCCATGTAACATAATACATTTAATACGTGGTGTGATGATTTTCAAACTCTTAAAATAATTTTTAAAAATAATTTTCAAATTCTTAGGGACTAAAATCGCTTGTTTAGGAAATTTAAATTAAGAATTTTGAATTTCAGTTCATGTTTTATTGAGAAACTATATTCCAGTAATAAGTTTTTAGCACTTTTACTTAAGATTGGTTGGTTGGTATTGCTTGATTTTATGGTGCATGAGCCAGATTTGACCATAATGTGCCAAGCATATGGTGTTGATAAAACTATATTGTAAATAGTTTATGCTTCAATTTCAAACAATACAATTTTAAGATAAAGTGAAAAAGATAATTTAAAACATTTAAGTACACTTTAATAATATTTTTAAAATTGTAAACATAATTTTATAAAAATGAAACATTTCCAACAATGTTAAGAGATGAAAACGGATGAAAATTTAAAAATTCACAAAAGGTTTAAGTTCACAAAGTTAAATTCACAGTAAAATTCAAAAAAGGCGTAATCAAAAGAAGAAAGCATCTTTAAACAAGTCATTCTGTAACAAATGATAAGTAAAAACATCATTGCAATCTTTTAATTTTGGTTTGATGGATTTTTTTTTAGTACCTGTTAGAGACAAGGGTATTTAATGGTTCATTATAGGAAATTCTAAAATCCACGCATCTAGAAGGGCATATTTTAAGCCTTTGTTTGAAAATAGTTTTATTCGTTGTGGTGAAAGGGCTCGAGGGTTCTTGTTCAAGGACAGGTGGAGTTTTATCAATAGTTTCATGAGACATATTCGATAGCATTATCCAATCCAATTTCATTGTCAGTGCTAGAAATGAGCTTATGATCTTTGGCAGAGATTTAGGTTCAGGAAACACGTCAGACTGCAATCTTTTGTGATCATCAGCTATATCCTCTGAATTGCTAACCTACGCAGAGGTAGTGATGGGAAACGAGAGAAAAAGGAAAACTTGTCAGGGTGAGGTTTTTCATAATTTATAGTTTGATTTCTATCTGTATTTTGCTTGGGTTCTTCCTGAAATTTTTGTTATGCGTCACTGTTTTGAATTCATGAAGATCCTCTGAAGATTAAGACATTTCTTACGATGGAACTCTGGGCTGTGATAAACCATTTTTATGACCAATTTTAGCAGAGGCAGAATATGCCTCATAGATGGAAGGAATTGGCGTAGATAAAACATTTATAGTATTGAGAAATACTGGTGTAATGCTATTGTAGTAGATTCGATATTAGTATTGGGAGGTATGCCGTCAAAAGGTTTTAGGTAAATAGAGTTGTAGACTGTTTTTTGACTTTGGAAGTTTAGCTATACTACATGCAGCGTTTGAAATTATTCATATTCCCGGGCTATGCGTTAAGCAATCTGCTCTTTTACTTTTGTGCTGATTATTTCTTTTTCCAATTCGCATGCTGAACAGTTTAGAGAAAAAGAAGGTGGAAGTGTTTGAACCCTTGTGGTTGTCATTGAGTACTGCCTTGGTCCACTTTCGCACAATGGGCGCAGGTCAGTGTCCCGCGGCAAGAAGTTTTAGAGTGCCCGAAACGTTGGCATTTCGAAACACCGAAGAGGTTTGGGAATATATAGTCGCGTAGAAATACGCATTTATCCCGTTTTAATATACTCGGATAATTTAGCAGAAGTAAATGCTAAAATCAGATGCTTAGTGTTTAGAAGCAGGCTATTTCTTCCGAATAGATATATGCTGTACATGGCTCACACCCTTACAATAGTTTGATGATTTCTTCCAATGATTCATTTAGCAATTTTCCTTACGATATAACTCATTTGGCCGACTTCAGAGATACATGTGAACAGATAGTTACTTACTGGGATATTTGAAAATACTTTACTTTTCATTATTTCTGGAGATTATTTTCGCGACTCGACTAGAATTTCACCATATCGAAGATTTTTAGTCGAGTTTTTCTCGCGAATACTACCAATAACGACTTTTTCAGCTTAGGGAGGAGATACCGAATGAAATATTTCGTTATTAATGGAAATTTTTATATATCAGAAAAAAACGTTAAAAAACGTGTTGTTATTGAGGAGTTAGATGCCATTGTTGCCCGCTGAAGGAATAAAGTTTTCTTTTGCCCATACGGCATTGGTGAAGATTCAGGCCCTACGACACTGCCCATTACGGAACCCAACAAGGTATGGCAGCCACATTCTCTGGTTACCCCCAACCTTGATTCTTGGCATAGTGTCATCCAAAATCTATACGGTGAGGGTCGCCTCTAGGACATTGACAACCCTTAACGCCACACCCAAGAAAGTGACACCCTCGCTTGATCCCTAACAGACTAGCCACTTAGATAGCTAGCTAACAGTCGAATTGATACATCGGAGACCACAGTGCACTACCCGTCTAAGGGATCACCCCGGACGGCAACGCGTGGAGGGTTTGGCTATCCTTAAGAAGCAAGAAGCAAACTGTGTGGGGAAAACTTCACATGTGTGTGGGTGGGTTGTTGGGTGGGTGTGTGAATCCTATGTGAAAAAAATCAAGTAATTTAGTGCAATGAAGAATGGTTCTTTTTTCACTGTCTGAAGTAAATTTTAAAGTATCTAAATTTATATTTTTTGTATTCAAATATTGTTTTTAAGCTGTAATAGTATTCTAAGTTGAAATAATTATAATTTCAGGTACATTTTAAATTTAAAATAATTTACAGGTTTTATTGAGTTATAGCTTGATAGAAAGAAATGTTGGTAGTGGGGATACTTGACACTGAGACTGGGGATACATGATCCATGGCTCAACTATCCCTACTGGGAAATTAGTGTTCATTAACTTTGTTATTTAGAGCATCTGAGTAGCTTATTTTAACAAAATTTGCTATGTTTAGGATCTGAGTAGTAGGCTTTCATAAAAAATAATAATATAGAAAAAAAGCTCATTTGTCACTGATGGGTCAGGTTTGGAGCAATCAAGTGCGTCTATTGAAAATTTCCAGACTTCTTCAGCTATTACTTCAAGCAAAAATTTAAAGCAAAGTCAGAATATTGTAAATAATCTGACTTCTTCTGATCACATCTCTGTGAATTCTCTTATTCCTGGGGCCTCGACCAGCGATACAACTGTTTCTCCAGAGACTGCGCGACATTATCCAAAATCCTTGACTCGCCTTATGAAAGGGTTTAGGAAATAAGGAAATTAATTATTTTCACTTCCACTTCGGAAAAAACAAATTGAAGAAGAGATATTGAATATAGCACGAGAAAAAAGAAGAAAATGAACGAAAATCACAATTAAAATTTTCTTCGAAAACACCAAAGTCTAAATCAAAACCTTTTCCTGAAAAATGGAAAAAATATATGAAAGGCTCTTATGATACATCTGATTCAGGTTCGACAACCAAACATCACCACAAAAAATGACCGATGATGATACTACTTAAGCAATAAAATTGGACGAAAATGGCTAATTTTCTCATTTAATTTCGAAGACAAAATACCAAAATTTACAATACAATATTCTGTTAATTCAATTCCTAAATATAAAAAAATTTAAAAAAATAAAATTTAAAAAGGTTCTCAACTATCCCTACTCTCTCCTACATCTTATATGATGCAACCTTTTCGCAACTAACTTACTAATAAATATTTGCTCAATATTTTCTCTCTGATATTTCTTGAAAAATTGCACATTTTTCCGTTACATAATTAAAATCTACATATTATTTGAAGGAAAAAATAGAGTTAATTTTTATAATAATTGAGATTTTTAACGCATCTTAACTAATATATAAACCATTTCCTTAGCTTCAATACCATTAAATTTGTTATAGAAGAAAGCTTATTCTTCGTTATATGTCAATTTAATATTATGTTTACAAAAATAAATAACAATTTAAGCATGATATTATCCTGAAATTTATGTTTCGTAAGAAAATTTAACTCTTTATAAAATTTTAAAATTAAGTCTAAACTAATTCCAAATTTGCAAATTTAGAGTAAATTTGTGTCAAGAAAATGCTACTTCCTCGGCTGGGATAAACTTTGCTGTAACTAATGAACTCGTCATTATGAAATTTAAAGGCAGAAGTATATCCGAAATGCATCAGTTCAACTTTTCTTTTGCCTTTCCTTTATTCTCTCGTTGTTGTTTTCTATGGTTGTTCCAAATGTTTAATGTCTATTTAACACGCACATATTGAAATGCAAATCCTGTATTGCGATTCCGCTGGAGGAACCAAAATAGAAAATTGCTTTCTCGATTAACTTGTTTCCACATGAAAAATTCTCGTGATAAAATAACCTTATATACAATCGATTCATCTAAAATTGATCTCTACAAATTGTATTCGTTTTTATTTTCAGCGTCAGCGTGAAGTCTCTTTTTATTAAAATAATGTTTCTGATTAAAAGTGTAAATTTGGACATAAATGAAAACACTGGTAAAGCAAGATCTTTTATGATGTATTTTAAATATCAATACATTGTATCAAAATGACTCATTACTAATTATTTTGTTACAGCAGAAAAAAAATTGTAAGAAAATAGTAAATAGTGGTAAACTTTAAAAATACGTTTTGGTAATTTCCCATACTTTAAAAATAATAGGAAAATTTATGTGATAATATATTCAGAATATCTAGTAAATATTTTTATTGAAATACGTCATTTAACTTAAGATCGAGATGAAATTAAAATCAGTTCATATCTGATGGTTTCACAAATCATATCTTTTCTAATGCACACTTTGGCTTTCACATTAATTGAAGCATCACTTTATACGAAATGTACTGTTTAATCTGTAAAATAAGCTGCAAATTTTTTTCGTCTTTCTTTTTTAAATATATGAAAGAGAATACTCATAAAATTCAAAACAGAAGTAAGTCTAATATGTTGATCGACAAAAGTACTTCTTAGGAATTTTTTTCCGTATTCGATCAAAATCTTTTATATTTAATGTTTATTGCATAAATCCATTTATTCATCAAGTAAATTAGCTGAAAAATCCAAAATAAAAGATTAATTCTTCAGAATATTTCCACCAATATACTCATTAGTTGGAAATTGCATCGCAACTTTTGGAAAAGTCATATCCTAAAGAGCTTTGGAGGATGTTTGGGGGGGGGGGGACGTTTCATCTATTGCTAAAATCGTTCTTAAAAAGCCTGTTGTACTCAAAATATGAATCTAGAAATTCAAGATAACGTTATTATGGCGTTGAAATTAATATTCATAAGAAGGTTAATAATTCATATTCAACCATTAAGAACATAAAATGGTAGAGAAAAAAATTGCAGATAATAATGCGGCGGTTTTTCTGAATGGATAATGATATTTTTAGTTAAAATTGTATCTTAATAAATGAATTAAAGTAATGTCGTATCTGTTATTTAAAGAAAATATCAAATATGGCGGACAGATGCCGTTTCATATTCAGGAATTTACAAAATTTTGTTTTCAATTGGTATTTATAAGAATAATTAAAAGTTAAAATTGGACAGGTTTAAAGAATTCTTATGTTTTTTTAAGAACATAAAGTGGTAGAGAAAAAAATCGCAGATAATGATGTGGTGGCTTTTTCTGAATGTTTAATGATATTTATTGCAACGGGCACGCATCTAATATACCAAGAGTAGAAGTACTTCAGAAAAAGAAAATCACGATAAAATCAATTTTATTTTTCATTTTTCATTTATCAATAAATACGTTATTATTTTCTTAGAAGTTGAATTAGTTGATGAAATTGTTATGTGGTGTTGTATTAATAAGTTTCATTTAGAAAAATATTAAAATTTCACATTTCTCCCTTTACACCTTTCATGCTTTCAGAAAATTGATGATATTATCCTTGGTTCTTATTACTTACTCTTTGTCACTTGTTGTCAATTTCATTTCATTAATTAATTATTTACCATTTCAGTCAATCAAGGTGTGTGTACTTATCTTTCTTACAAATGTAGTAACTCTTTCTGTTATATCAATATAAATATTCCACAGGTTCATTCGTTTTCTTATTAAAAGCAATAAATATTTTTAAAACTTAATTATTGTAATGTTGAATGCCCTGGCAAATGAAAGTTAACTAATATATTTTTTAAAGTTAGCCTGGGTGTCATCAGAAAGTCCTTGAAATTCAAATTATTACCAAAAGATAGTTTTAAGGTATGAGTAATTCTGAATCATATCAAGCCATATGTAAGTAAAGCAAGATTTCTCTCAGATGTTGAGTAAACATTAGTAGCATAAATACAACAAGCAATACTAGGCTTATAAAGAGAAATTACACCTTAAAAAACAAATTAAATCAATAACAACGAATTTTTTTTATTTTTGGTCATTTATTGAACGAACTTGGCTCGTTTCGTTGCTCTTAGTATTGCAGAGGCAGGACAAGCAATTTTTATACTACGATACAACATGTCCAATCCTAGAAACCATCGTAAAAAATTGATGATAATAACCTTTTATATATATATTGCAAATAATAGGGCATGTCACTTGTGGTCGATGAATCTACTTAAAGATATTCATTATAATTTTAATTCTTGAAATTTTAAAGAAAAGAGAAATTATAGCTTTTTCTAGATGGAGTGCTTATTAGGATTCTGTAATTTTTATTTCTGATAAATCATGATATTTTCAGGTCACATAAAAATTCTAAGCATAGATATAGATTGTTATTTTTGTCTTAACTATCTTTTCCCCCCTCTCTCCTTCCTCTATTCATTTTTTGTAATATCAACAATCAGGATATAAATTATAATATTAATAGAAGAAGGTATTGCTATGATGTACTCTAAATGAACATCTTTTAAAATATAAAGCAGTAAATAGAAACTTTTATTAGATTTTTTTAAAACAATAATAATTAAATAATTTCATTTTTCGCATGTAAAGCATTCTTTTTACTGCACTGAATGTTAAAAGGCCGTTATTCTAAAGAGTGACATAAAGCCGTTTCTTGTTCAAAGAAACTTTCGCTTAAAAATATGATTAAAACTTACTTCATCGAAATTAAGAACAAACCGTATTTCCAAATTGTTTTTATAAACGATTTTCTTCTCTTGAGATAATTTTCTGTTTGAAGAAATAAAACTTTAAGGATGGAGAAATTTCTTCCGACACAAAGACAGTGAAACGATTCCAAAGAAATGGAACACACCCTGAAAAAAGAAGGATAAATGAGTCAGAAGTATAAAAGTCATGAAGATAGAAAATCGGAAAGGAAAATGAAAGAAGTAATAAAAAAGAAAGAAAGGTGCCAGTAAAAATGGGATTCGTTGATTGGATCAATACACAGCTTCTCTGATTGCAATGATGCTGCTCTTCGGATACATATGGAAGAAACTCCAGAAGAGAGATTTACCTGAAAATTGGCACCCAGCGATTTATTTTTATCAGAACACGAAATTAGGTTTTTTTATTTGTCTTATCAACACTAGCGAATAAGAAGAGATAACCTGTAAAGTTTAGAAAAAATTAGAAAGCGCAGAAATCTCTCCATTTCTTTTGCTTTCTTACAAATATATTTTGAATTCTTTCAGAAATCATGGGTATCACATCAAAGTTAAATATTTTCTTATCAACTGGCATATTTCATTTCATTGGCTAGTACAGCTATGTTCCTTAGATAGAAATTAACAAAAGAAATATAATATTCAATAAATCTTTATAATCAAGTGGGTAATCACCAAACAGAAATGGATGTTTCCGTTCTATTCTTCATTTATCCTGCTAGAGATATTTTAATATTCTATAAGAATGTACAATAGGGGGGAGCAAAAAAACTTTCTTTTTCTAAACTTTAATAGTGTGGAAAAGTTGCCTGTTAATTCAAAAGAGGCAAAAATAATTTTATGGCAATTGGAACATGTCTTGAGGTGCCGCAAGGACGATACGCTTCATAAATTTGAAAACATTTGCTCTATTTCAACTTCATTCTCTAATATCTTATTTGCAGTATAAAAACCCAAATAAAATATATTTTTATTTTTTATTCCTTTTTATTAACGGGAAAAACGTTTTTAGGGGATTTAAAACCTATTGTGAGTATATAAAAATATTAATTGTTAGCCAAGAATCTGCAAGATATCGACTGTGAAAAAATAAAGAATGCATTCCGTTTTCTAATCTGGGAATTATTGCTCTGATACACTTTCAACTGACGAAAAACGCTTACAAGTACTTTATGTTTTCTTGTTATTACCATCTAAAGTGGGGTGATTGGGAGTTATAAGTGTGTGGAGGAGACAAAAAAACTTATAGTTAGCTAAAAGTATCTGGGAGTTTAGAAAGTAGATCACAAATTTAGATGCAAAATCAGCTGGCGTCGCCGGATTCGTTTGCTTTTTTTTTTTATTTCTTAGTTTTATGAAGCTAAAATGAATTAAAATTTAATTTCAGTTGATGGACAAGACACCTATGGACTCAGTAAAAGATCTCGTCGCCCGAAATTTTTGGGGATCAAAATCAGTATTTCAGTAGGTGGCTTCAAATCCATCAATTCCGTCCCTACCTAGCGTGGATTGTGGATTGCCATCGGTGTTACTTTCAGCAAGTCTTTTCAGTATTTATGTTGTAAGAAATTTTTTTGTGCGATATCTATTTCTCAGCGGCATAGTATCGAAAGGCAGTGGTTGCTCCCAGAGCCATGGAGACTAAACGTCAGCACTTTTTTTCGCACTTTTGGAAGCCCAATATCTTGGTGCAAAAATACACATTTTCTTTGGGCGCCATTTACACGTTCTAAGGCGTTATTGACCACCAGGGCCGAAAAAGCCCTATTAAGACTCGGACGCTACTTACGCTCAATACTCCACTGCTATTTCTTCAGTCTTTCTTCTCTGAATCTTGCACATACATAGAGAGTGTATTACAATTATCAAAAAATTTAACCTGTAGATTTTGTGATTTTTCGCTTTCTAGACTTTATTGAGTCGAAAATAAACATATTTGGAATTAGGGCTATCTGTTTGTATGCGAACAAGATAATTTTTAAAAATACAACAACGATCAAAAATAAAGATATTTAGATATTACCCCCAACTTGTATATCTGTATCAAATTTTAGATCAAATTCGTCAAGGGGAAATGTTCGTTTATAAACAAATGCGATCCTTCACGATAAAACTAAGCAAAAAAAGACCTTTATTTGCAAAGATATTTTAGCATGTTCTTTTTCGCTCTCATATAAGGAATATTTATTCATTTATTACTGATCTTTTCATGTCGATAGCACAAGAAAAAAATATGGACTGTAAGAAAAAATAAAGATTAAATTTATTGAACTGGCAAGAGCTTGCTCCACAAATATCACCTCACAGTACTAAACATTCTCTCACGTTAAAATTATTCATTATCAGTTCATTGGCGAAACATAAGATACATTTTGTTACACAACAGTAATAACGAGGATGCATAAAGTACTTTAAAGCCTTCTTCGTCATTTAAAACTATAACAAAGAAATAGTTCCAGATCAGAAAACAGCATAATTTCTCTTTATTCATCGTTGAATTCTTACACGTTTTTGTCTAATAATTAATATTTTTATATACTCACAATAGTTTTAAAACCCCTAAAAACGTTTGTTTCTATTAATAAAAAGGAATAGCAAGTACAATATATCTGATTTGGGCTTTTATACTGCAAATAAAAAAATTAGAGTAAAAGGTTGAAATAGAGCAAAGTTTTTGAAATTTATGAAACTTTATCGCTCCTGCGACGCCTCAAGATATTTCCTCTCATTTACCAGCACTGCAAACATTAATAAGTCATAAAATCTAACTCAATAAAAGAAAATAAGATTTTAAGTAATAAATATTAGATACAAATAAGATAAGATTGGTTGACACAAATAATAAAATTGATAATTGTGTAATAGGGTGTTGATAAGCATCAAGTGCTAGTTTTGAATAATATAAATTTGGTTATCCATTCAGCATCTTGTGTAATGAAAGAGGATGTGATGTTACAACTCATTTTAAGACTACGTGCAGTTAGATGTTGGATAAGATATATAGTTACGCTTTTCTTTAGATTGTAACGTCAAACAAATAAACTTTATTAGATAGGAAGCAAAATCACTTTCAACTGCAATTTAATTTTTCTCATAATTTCAGTCATTTTATCTTCTGGCAGTAGTTAAAAAAGTCATGAAATCGAAATTAATGTAATTTACCTACCTTTATTTATTATCATCAATTTCTTTATCATAATTATTATAGCTTTTTTTCATGTCAAATCGTATCGTATGTGCAAAAAATATTTTCAAAGTCTGTAACTGATTTTTTCAACTTTATTTTAAATTTTTTCAAATTTTTTTTTTATTCCTAAACAAACAAATTCTCTGGAACAAATAAATCCTTCTAAAATTTAATTTCACTTGCGAAGTAGAATATAGATATTGTGTTATACTTTACCTTTGAGAAAACAAGAATAGAGAAAGTGTTAAATAATTTTAATAACACAGTAAAGGTACGAGGGTTATTCGGGAACAAAGTTCCGGAATATAATAATTCCTGCACCAGAGAGATGGCGCTAATATGCCTAAGGGGTACCGCGTTTGCAATGACTAGAGAATGCATCTTAAGAGAAAAGTTCTTATGATGAAACGCTGACACGTGTAAATCTTCCGTTAAAGATGTTTAAGACTAAAAGGTTCCACCAACTGTGAAATTCGTTCTGTAATTCGCTTTTTGAATGAGGGGGAATATGCGACCATGCGAAATCCATAGACAAATCTGTGAGATGTACGGTGATACAGTTATGAGTAAGGGAATAGTGATGGTGTCATTTTATTGCATGATAATGCCAGGCCACATTCCGCTCTTGTGATTCAACAGCTCATCGAGCCCTTCGATTAGGAACAAAAGATTCATCCGTCGTATAGCCCAGACCTGTTGCCGAGTGACTTTAACCTATTCTTGTACGTGAAGCTTTTCTTAAGTGATCAGCGTTTTGATGACATTGAAAATGTGAAAGACACCGTAACTTCCTGACTAACCTCACAGGCGGTCACTCTCTATGATGGTGGCACACAAAACCTTGCTTCTCGATACGATAAATGCATTAATGTGCTGGGTGAGCAGTGGCGGCTCGTCAGCTTAGAAACAAGAATTTCTGCAAAAGGTTTGTAGACCCAAGTTGTAGGAAATTCTGTGCTGATTATTTTGATATGTAATGACGATATACCAAAAATTGATAGTTTTTGAGTTATAATCAAAAACTAGGATAAAACTGGCTTTTTTTCATGTTTTATGGCTATATCTAAAATTCCAACAAAAAGGTTTCCGTGGCAAACCTCAGATACGTTATCAGCAACCCAAGAACATAAAGGAGCAAAAAATTACAACTCCTCCAGATTTGTTTTAAAAAACTACCTAATGACTGGACTACTAAGCGAAAGCGATAAAATGCCAAATGAGGACGGCAAAAGCGGAAGTCGTGTGCCAAGCGCGGTCTGCTGTTATTGCAGCTCAGAGTGCCTTTAAATTGAACGCAGAAAGGGTTGCTTTTTTCTCCTGATTTATCGCTCCGAGTGAGAATTCCGTTCATTCGGAGGGGCGCAGGCCGCTGCAGCTCATGCCTGCGTCTCCCTTACTTGTTGATCGATTTTCCGTCTTCTTTTGACGTTTATCACTTTTTTCTGCTATTTTCGTTAATTATGAAACTCTTAAAGAGAAAAAGTAATCAAATAAGAATGAAAGCGAAAATACAAGCTTTTAAAATAATTTTAGGGGGACTGCAGCTCTTATGAACGAGCCGCCACTGTGAGTGAGTATGTCGAAAAGAAGATTTATGGTTGTATATCTTTAATAAATATGTTATCTTTGTCCACATCTGCCTCCGTTTTCTTTTACACAGCAACGGAATTTACTTTATGAACAACCTTCGTACTTTAAACCCTAGTATTTAAAACATACTTCCAAATTATTTCAATTAAAGCAAAATCAGTAGAAATATTTCACAGCTTGGAGAGAACTATTTAACACATGAAACTAAAGATCATCTTCATGTTTGTAGCTGTCGTTATGATAACCGTTACAGAATTTGGGGTTAATTAATTGTTTGGGTGCTCGCCAATTCCTTTGCTGAGGATAAAGAGCTTAGCTTCGTGATTACAAGGATGCTGGCAGCGACTATACAAATGATACAACGCAAATATATCTGCATAATCTAATATTAATTCGCTTGGTGGAGGTTAAATCGCTTGGCTTTGAATTCAAAACGCATGTAATGAAGGTTAATCGAGAAACTTGAGGGTATTTTGCAATTTATGGATAGATATCGGAAATGAACGCAGAGATCTAATTGTTAAATAAAGCATATCACGCAAAGCCTCTGCGTGCACCTTTGCGGGAGAAGAGGATATCAGTAAATGTGTATAAAGCAGAAGAAAATAGAATTGAATGATCTAAGCAAAAGTTCGTTGCGTTCATGCATAGTTTGCTAATAAACTGTTCGTACATTTTTCTTGCTACTGTAAGCAAATAGCGTCTAATTATCCAGTAAAAGAGGCTTCTAGCAATATAAGAAAACTTTTTTGTATTTTCAAACAATTCGAATGAAATATGCATTCATATTCATTAATGAATAGTGTCAATCTTTTACAAAATATCACTTTAAAACGCATAATGTACCTAAATGTTTAGGGAAATTTATAGTGGAGACTACCGTACCTTTAAGAAAATTATGCATAAGGACAGCTGAATTTCTCCTTATCATGTGGTAAAATAAAAGAAGAGTTCATCTTTATTCTGAATTTTCTTTTTTTTAAGGTTTGTTGTCAATACTCATCGCAGGTATAGTTGGTTATCTAAACATGCAATTCAAATAATCTAAACTAGTGGTTCTGTGCAAGGTAGACCTCGCTCCCCCCCAAAAAAGAAAAAATTAAAAAAATCTAAGACTCTCTCTTTATCGTATTTTTTAAAAGCTTTCCAAATGTTATTCATTGTGAAGATTGCATTGTTTGTAGGGACACCGGACATCATAATTTGTCTCTCAAGGAGATACACTGGTGTACAAAAGTTTAGCACAATTCTTAAGGTGCGAATTTAGAGTCAATATGGATAAAATGGTTCGCGATCTACTGAATTAGCAAAACATCTCTAGCCATTTTACTTCGCTTATCTTTAGGCAACGAATCAAAATATTTTGAGAAAGATGACACCAAAAAATTACAGAGAAAAATTCGATCCCTAAATAAGTTATTTTAACAAATCATCGAGAAAATTTCACTACTGAATAGGCATCAAATTAAGATATTTTTTCCAACTCACTTCGTTAGAAATAAGAAGATGGAATTCAAAGTAAATGGAGAGAAATATTACAATTTGGCAAAAATATTTATATAAGCTAAAAGCTGTCGTTGTGTTGCAGGTCAGATGATTTATAAGGCAGGCGAAATTATTTTGGCGAGATCGCATTTCTTGGCGATAAGCGTCTGATAATTCCATTTAGGCTTAACAATTTTGAATTTTGAAAGTTCTTAAAATTGCCGACTGCGGCTCATAAGGTATAAAAGAAATTATTTTGATAGTGAATGAGTTTAAATATAAATTTAGAACTGAAAGATAGCCAAAGATTATAAAAATAGATAACACTTATTTAGCGGAATGCGGATAACGATAAAGAGCGATAAGCAAACTGTGTATATTTACAACTCAGATGTCCTAATCTTAATGTTTCCACTCTCTATTTTATTACCAATTAAATTGGTAATAATAATAGTTATATATAATTAAAATAACTATTTTATGATGGATTTTAAAAAAACTAGAAATGAAATATATACACCGTTTCTATTGCTTCAAGAAATATTTCAACCAAATTTGAAGGGAATCGAACAACGGATTTGGTCGTAATCGCGTAACAAACTTACAGACAGACAAATGCAAAATGCTGGAGTTAAAACGTAGACCTCCCTTCGCTCGGTCAATAATAATCTAAAGTACTTTTTGTAATTATTTTTTGTTTTATGTTTAAATATTCAAATAAGTATTACGTATTAATAATTTTGATTTGATTTTAAAGTCGGTGAAATCACGACACACATCTTGATTTTTACATAACAAAAACAAAAGAAAGGCGCAGTTCGGGTCCGAGCCAGAGATTTTTCGTGAAAACGTCGGGATAAAATCATAAAACAAATGTTTCGTATTAATATGTAATTTAATTATCAATTTCTTTAATAGAAAATTTACACAGAGTAGTCTGATGGTTACAGAATAGATAAATCACAAGCTACCACAGACCCTTGCTACATGCGATAAACTTAGGATTTATCTATTCTGTAACCATTATACTACTCTGTGTAAATATTGTATTAAAGAGATTGATAATTAAATTACATATTAACAAGAAATAATTGTTTTATGATTTTATCCCGACATTTTCACGAAAAACCTACGGCGCGGACCCGAACTGCGCCTTTCTTTTGTATTATTCTAGAGTAGCTTTTGATGGCGCCATCTGTTAACAGTATATATAACTACATTTCGCGTATACGCAGTAAAAGATTATTCACTACAAATGCTCATACTTCCTGTAATATTCAGATTTTTGAATTCAAATTTTAATGCAATGTTTCTTTTACGTATTGTCAAGTATTCTATAAGTTTCGTACAATTCGAAAGAAAACTCTGCATGTTATAATTGAAAAACATGCGGAGTTTGAAATTTTCAATTTAATATCGATTTTTATGTATATTCTGATAAATATTTTTATTGTCTCACTTCGAGTCCTAGTAATAATACTCAAGCTCTTTAAAATGACACTGGAATCAACCTCCTAGCTAAACGCGTTTCCACCTACACTTATTTATAACCTTATATAAAACTAATTCCTAACAATCACGTGCATGCGCCTACGTGCGATGACGTCACAGACAAAACACATACTATGCGACGAACTCTTACATATACTATTTATGTGTTGTATGGCCAACCGTTCTTCTCGTATTATTAGTCTCGTAGTTATTAGCTATTCAAATCTCGACGGTATTTTGTCACACAACAAAGTTCTACCGACTATCACTGTAACGAGCTTAAAGATGTTTTCACGTCAAATACCAGAAGACAGGTGTCGTCTGACTGGTTCCACACAGTCGTTAAACCGACCGGCACCTTTATCCACTTGGTTAATCCGGACTTTAAGTATAACTATCAATTTTTAAGAGATTTAGTAACGACATTTTATTTGAATTACAGCCATAAAATTATTTATGATTTTAGCCACTTTTTTGTAGATTTAACCATCGCATGTAGTGGAGTGTACTTCGCAGATCACGAAGACTATATTGCCTTAATTACATTTTCTTCGATAACCATAAAACTTGGATGAACTATATCCCTTAAGACAGTGCTGAGGATTTTATTGCATTCATATCTGTAGCTGCTGCGCAGTTAGAGATATATTCGTAATCTTCAAGAATATTCTTCGTTCTATGCCCTGGCAGTATTAGGCATGCGATGTGTGCAACTTTGAACAATTCTCCTGGCATTTACGAAGATGAAGCTTTTCTAATTAATAATAACAAAATTCATGCAAAATATATATAACGCATGTCGTCGTGTAGCTGCAAAAATGGACATCTCCACTTTTCAAAAAAACTTTTTTTTCAAGGATTATAAGACCCTTTGATCCTCTTAAAGCCTCGCCATCATAAATCGCAAATTAGAACACATTGTTGAAACGCTTCGAATGCCATGCAGTTTATATTTTAAATCTCATTTTGACTAGATGTGACAGTAAATCCACTTTTCTCAAAAATTTTCTTATTTAAAGATGGCCACTTTTGCAGCTACATGACACTCATGTGAATTAATATCAATTTAGCAAATGTGATATAAGGGAAAGGAGGGTAAGAGTATGCACCTAGTGGATTTTTCGTTATAAAAATGAGAATTGAAAAGTCAGAGCCTCGAAAATATGCTGAATCGTTGTTTATTAACTTAGGAAGAAGAGTACAAAAAATGAAAATTTTAGCTTTAAAAAATATATATATTACGAAACGCAAGAAAAAAAATGCCAAATGCTTACTCTTACCCGAGTGGCGGGTAAGAGTACGCAGGACGTGAGGCCAAGATTACGCACCCTGAAAATTTATCAGTAGTCGCATACAAATGCTCCACTGCCTTCGTAACTGGAACATTCCTCATGCCACCACTCCTTACATAATCCACACTGGATCCAATCATCATCATATGTTTGTTCGCAGCTTAGTCATATTGCTCCCTCATTATTTGGATTTCTATGGACTGGAAACTTTTTCTCCAGACAACAGCTCTTCAGATTATCATCCCAATCTCATTTTTTATTAATAATAATAATAATAATGATAAAATAAAATGCAAAGTTTTGTTGGAATGGCTGCTTCAAATTACAGAACGGATAAGAGTACGCATATCTGGTCTGTGCGTACTCTTTCCCGCCGATATATTGCTTCTCTAAATCGTCCATAGATGGCCTAGAATTCACTAAAGTTAAATTCTAACGTGGCCACGTTGTTCGGAAGGGAACAAACCTCATGATGATATTTACTTTGAAAGAAAGCATTATGCCTTTATTTACAAAAAAATTAAGATTTCTTCGCAGAAAAATTACATGCTAACATAACGAAATCATATATTACCTGGTAAATGAAAGACAGCAAGGATGAAAATAGTTATGACGGTCACTTGAGATAGCTGAAAACACACATGATGATATGATCACACTTGCTTCTGCTTGCACTGTTACCAACAGGGAAAAAAATCCCTGCGTACTCTTACCCTCTTTTCCCTTACTTACATAAGATAAGACATAACTAAGGCGTTTCTGACTATTCTTCCATAAGCATTCTATCCTTTTCAGAATTTCGCATACGCTGTTGTGAAACAAACTGTATTATGATATACTATTTTGCCCTAAATATAGATGAAAAAAGATAAAATTTTGTAGACAATTATAAATAACATCATCATAACTTTTTACTAGTCCTCTGTGAGTATTCTTGGCAGAAAATATATCATGTCCACAGCGATAAATATGTTTACAGAAAACACTACTACTTAAATAAATATTGATTAATCTCTAAATCAAAGACTTAATAAAATATAAATCCTTAATCAAAGAATTTCATTAAGAGATTTATTTGATTATCCTTCTTAAACAACTGAAAATTTCTTCTATTTTGAAAACATACACTGCAACTTATAAGAAATTGCAAGCATATTTTATAAGGAATCAAAAATATGATTTATAATAATGCCGATACCTTTGTTGAGAATGCTGTTCATAAACATACAGAAATTCATACCGTATGAAATTTTCAAAGTGAAACTGCAGTTCCATTTTTTATACATATGTATTTAAAATATTTTACAATGGAAAATCATTTCAATTTATTTATTAATTATTTAATGACTTAATAACCTGCTTTTCAAATATAACATGCCACTGTCATAATTTTCATGAGCATTAAATGTAAAGTATTTAGTTTTTAATTTCAGTTTATTTCTAATTAAAATTCCTGCAGTAGTTCTAATGTCACTTGATCTTTTTAGACTTCTTTCTTAGATCAAACAATGTTGCCTACAGTCTATTTTTATTGTGTAATTCTATTCTGCGTGAAACACATCTTTTTGAGGAAAGGTTCAGAATTGAAATATTAGAAACACAGTAAGTAATAAACATATTTAGAAGTTAATATAGAAGGTAATAAGATAGGATATTAAATTTCATACTTCACTAAGTACTGTGATAAAAAAATTGAATTTTTTTTTATAAAAAGTAAATGTTTAACTAAATATAAAAATTACTTGGATTTTTTACAGCTCATCAAAATAAGAAACAATTTTTTCCGGCATGTAAAATTTTTCATAAATATTAATAAATTAGAAATACTGAACACCTACTATACATCAACATAGAAAAATATAAATTATTATTTCTACAAACAACACCGACTTTTATACTAAATAAAAAAGGAAAAAGAAATTTGGAATAGTTTTTAATTTTGTCTGGCTAATATTTTCATTTTACGCCTGTAAACCAAAATAAAAGCATGATATTTGGAGATAGCATTGCTTGTTACGTTTCATAGAATGTTTAGCTTCAAATTAAAAAAATATTTTTAACTTCGGTTTTACCTATGATAACAAGACAAAGAAATTCTCAAAAAAAATAATAATATCTAATTAAAAAACAACTACGTTTCTTCACCACGTTTTAGGGGTCATAAATACACTTCTCAAATAAAGTTTGGCGTAAAATAAAATAATTTTAATGTCGTAACACCATATAAGATCGATTTTACGTTCTATAGAAAAACATTTCTCAAAGGACAAAGAAACTCCATAATTAGATTTTTTTTCTCAAATTTTGAATTAATTAGTGATTCTCCACCATGACAAAATTTAATTAAAGTAAAAGTCATTTCTTTGATGTTAAAAATATTTTTTTTAATTTTTACGTACTTCCTTTCTTCACCACTGTTATAATGTTTCTTCTAATAACTTTGATAAAATTTATTGGTGCATTAATTTGTAGAACACTAGAACAGCTAATTGTTTCACTGCATTCAGAATTTTTATTTTATTTTGAATATTCTTTACTTCTATAGCCAAAAGTTTTTTATTTTTTTTTTGCAAACATTTTTACTAACAATATTACAAACATTCATTAATTAACTTTCAAAAACATCAGGACAATTTTTTAGCGAATTGTATGAAAACACATGTGTGAGATTTTAATTAAGATTTTTTTTTATTTTACTCGAAAGTCTCTTTTTAGTAAATGTAAAGATTCTGACTTTCAGATTTCCACGTATCCAAAATTTTTCGTATATCATTCGCTTCATATAGAATTTCTATTCTAAAGGCAAATCAGTAGAAGTTGAAGTTAATTTGATAGAAAATATGACTAGATGAAGCATAATATAAATCGAAAGCGTCAGTGGTATAACAAAGGTTATTTTTCGAATTCATTATAAAAATTATCTTCGTTTATGGTTTTTTGCCGAATTTAATTTAATATCTTGAAATGAATTTCGATATTTCAGCGTTTACATATGTGTGTTGGATATGTTAATCATTCAAATCAACCTAGTATAGCATTCTGTTTTGAATGGCGATATTCTCTAGTTTTTAATTTTAGATTATGTTATTCTTTTCTTTCCTTTTATGCTATATCTTACACCGTCTTTTAATCAGCGTCTTTGAAAATCACGTGCAACAATATTTTTTCCAATAAATAAAGGGCAGAAATTTATTGAAGATTTAAATATTAAATGTTGAGAAACTTTCAAAACTCTTAACTAAATACAGCCTATTTATGACTCATTTCTTGATAAACAAACTGAGAAATTTAAAAGCATTTGAAATTCTTTGAAAATTATTCGGAGAAGCTATTTTAAAAATGAACGTGTAGAATGAAGTGATAAGAAATACAATATTGTTACAAAGCTATAAAGTTGTTTCCCTGAGATGTTAATCTTGACGGCAAACTTGGGGACTTGGCGATAAATTTGGCGACCTTGGCGACAAATTTGGCGACTTGGCGGTAAAACTGACGTCTTTGGCGAGAAAAGGAATTTTCTAGAAGGACCTCGAACTTTCAACCTATTTCTGCTGGTTTCATGAATTTTCTAGAGATTACGTCTCTTCTTACGTAATGAAGTCACTTCCTGTTGAAAGGTATAAAAGCAAGCTCTCAAGCAAGAAGAGTCAGTTGGAATTTGATCAGCAAGCAAGCTGGTGAGCTAACAAGAAACCTTTGAGAGCTGTGTTGAGATTTATTGGTAGTCTCTGTTGTGAATTTTCACTAGTGCTGTGTTAATACTTGTGCTACGTTTCTTTGCATGGAATATTTGTAAAATAAAGAGCTTTATTTTTTAAATCCTGCTTATTGGATTGCATTCACGTACACCCACAAGACTATTTCGTTACAATATATATATTGCCCATATTTGCCGTTATTACCCAATCTTGAAATGACACTTTTGAATTCTTACAGAAATTTTTCAATGTTTTTATTCTATTCTCGCATAAATCAGATAATATTTTCTTAATTTTCTAAACTTTTGCATAACACCAAAATATTTATTTTTCCTATTAAATATTTATCATAATTTTGACTCTCTGATTAAAGATGCAATTTTCTAACTCAAATAATCATAGGACTACGATAACTGTAAGGCAAAGTCAAGGATTTAGGAACGGAATCGAGATCCGATTACAAATGCGGCACACTGTTTATGTGGGCCTCATGGCCTTAGTCTGTCGTGATGAACCGTTTGGTACCTTGTGGGGTGTGGTTTGAAGTTTCAAGAAGACGATACAAGACATTCCTATGCCGTATCATGTTAATCTAAAACCCATGGTATATGTGGGTCTGATGTCCCTATTCTGACCTCTTTGGTGTTGCTGCGTGGAAACTTGAAGAAGGAGGTGCAAAAAAATTAAAAAGCCTGATTCATAAAAATTATATTCTAATTTCAATTTTGTCACTTTCAATGTTATCAAATATTTATAAAAATGATGACAAGATGTTTTCTAAATTCATAATTCTTGTAGAATATTTAAGTTTTGATCCAGAACAAAAGAAAGAGAATCCTTTCTCAATAGTACTGTAGAATGTTACAAAATTGCATTAGAAAAGCTGCAATCTATGTGTATAATTTTAACAATAATGATATAATATTTCGCTACATATATTAATTGTATAGCTGGTGCAATAAAAAAATTAGCAAAACTATCCACCCATATCTTTAGATATTTTTTCAACAATAGATCTCGCCACATTTCTTCGTTTAATTGTTGTTTTGGTACAGAAATAAATACAATCACAATGAAATCAGCATTATTAAGGATTTAAATTAAATAAAAAAAATCTAGAAATAACTCTTTGGATATTATTAAATTAATTTTAGAAACAGTAGCAATATTATAAATGTATATCTTTTAAATGTTATAATTTTAAATGAAACTTGAAGCTGATAATATTTTCCCTCATATAATTCTACCGACAAAACTAGGAATTTTCTTTCAATTCCAGCATCTTCAGAAATCTCAAAGAGCTGGCTTTTTAAGATGAGTAGGAAGCATCAACCAGAAAATGCCATTTCTAAGTCCTAAATGATAAAATCAAGAAAATAAATGGCCTGTTAAACATCCTTCAGTGACCCAGATTACAGCGATTCGGAAGCGTAGGAGGATGCAAGAAAGAACTTCTTTAGTCAGAAAGCCAAACAAGGTGCCATCTTGGAGGAGAAATGTCAGCAAATAACGGGCGAATACCCAAGAAAGGCAAATAATATGAGCCCCTATCTAAAAGAATATCCTTTCTGGTGGATATTCCTTTCTGGTGAACAGTCCAAAGAAGACTGCTACTAGAAAAGATATTTTTCTTTCTGGGGGAATTCTTGATGAATACATGACGGATATCAACAAAGTACTCTTTTTCTACCTTGTTCATCCAATGCTCTCAGAAGAGATACATAGAACAAGATGCAAACACAGCAGATACATGTAGGATAAATTTGTAGCATTTGCAGATCTAGTAGATCTTCATGAGAAAATAGTAAATCAAAACTAGTCCTGAATGAAATATCTGTTCACCTTTTATAGAGTTTTGGATGAAAAGATAACTCTTAAGATAGACATTTATTCTTTACAAAAGGGTTTTAGATATCAGAGTTTCATGACATATTTTAGAGCATATATCTTTAATTTCATTACGTGAATCGAAATTTATTTTAGTAAGCAACCTGGTTAAAAGGAACGCGTTTGTAGTAATCTCTAGTGAATCCCTCTAGTTTCAGATGTAGGCTATTTTCTTGATGCTGGAATTTTTGAAGATGATAAAGCTAAATAAATCAACGGTTCTCAACCTTTTAATATTTAGCATCTCTTCTGCCATATCACTGATCGTCATTTTTACCTTCATATTATTTTTTTATTGTCAAATTTGAGCTGAACAGTGATTCGTTTGTACATTTCGGTCATATTTCCTTTTCCCAACTAATTTGGAATGATAGTTAATGCAATTATATATTTAAAATTATATATTTAAAAATTTCTTCATTTGATAATGAAAATATCTTAATAAAAATTTAATTTAACAATAAGTGTTATTAATTAGTTAATTTTAGTAAGAAATTAGGTTGAAAAAAATCGATTGATTATTTTTACTGTATTATCAAACCCAATTACAGAGATTTTCACGACATTTTTAAATGAAGAAATCGTGTAGTGTAGGATTCATATAGCTTATATCAAAGTTAATAATGTTTAATTTGTATGTATTATTTTTAAAGGCCAAGATTTTATTTTTATTTACAGATGGAATCCTTTTTAATTAAGCTCCAATAAACAAATTCTGGAAAATTGTTATCAAGTCATCTGCTTATATATATATATATATATATATATATATATAGCCCAGGCCTAACCACAGCACCGATTTCGATAATTTTTATCTCATAATGAAAGCTTATGACCTTTAGAAATGTCATCAATGGTCGCCTGCCCCATCCACTCTCCATTTTTGAGATATATCACAAAATAAAACTTTTGGAGTGTCCCTCAGCCTCTATAACCGCCAATTCGCCAATTTATTTCGCCAAGGTACGAACATAGTCACAGGACATTAATATTACTGGCGAACAGCTGGTCGCCGAAGGCGGCTAGTATTTTATTTATTTCTGGTAGTAGTGATTGAGTTGGTGCAACTCACAGAATGACATAAAATTATTTTTTTCCTGGAATTAGCAAGTTGCTCACAAATGAAACATTATAGATGAAAGGAAACGATAATTGAGAATTAAAGTTTTATAAATAAACTATGCTGCTTTCTTATCTATTATCAAAGTTTCAAGCCTCAGATAGAGCTATGAAATAGGAAGTACTTGACAGAAATTTTTTTAGAACATTACCCGATGATATCAAGTCTTAAAACATCACTCAGTGTTACATATTCTGTTTCAATTCAAGCCAAAAATGGCAAAAGAGCAAATATTATCATTGTCATGACAAAATAAGCCGCCTCAAGTAGTTTAAAATTTTCCAATAATTTTTTCTGAAATATTTATTTATAAATATATTTTTTGTAAAATACAACTGTTTTAAAATAGTTAACATAACCTATAGTTATTGTTATATAAGTTACTCTACATCTTTTTAACTCAAACTATTACAAATAACTGTTATAATTAGTCTATCTTCCTTGAAGTAGTTTAAACTTTCATATTGGTATGCTTTGGTATTTTTCTCAAATTTACTTTTTACGAAAGTAATCAAAATCTGCAATCTTGAAACGTAAGTTGACGACTTCCGAGTACCTTTCAAATAAAACGCTTACGTCCTGCCTTTTAGTACGTACACAGTCTTATAACTTCATATTTTTAAATAGCTTATTAGTTTTCAGCTATTGCATTGCTTTTTGAACAAAATTTCATAATATTGTAGTTACGTCAAACAACAGCTATTCTTTGTAGAAATGTGTTGCCTTAAATCTGACTACGTGCGGGAACGAATTTTTGAAAAAGCGCTTTAATGTGCAATTTCAGTTCATTTTCTGACTCAATATGATTCAAAACAACCATTAATACCAGTCAGGAAATTTTATGTCACTTGAGATTCAGTAAAATGGGATAATTTAGGTAAAAAAGGGGTAAAATTAGAGCAAAAAGCAAAACACTCTAGCAGAAATTCTAATCCATACATTCAAATTATTTCTCTACACAGCACATTTACAGCTATGGTGAAAGCAATGAACTAGGATCTAAGAAATACTTGCCTTTACAGGAAAGTTATGGCCAGTCGAGTATTCTCTTATTCAAAATTTCACAAAATGCATAGGTATAATCAACATTAGGCAGCTCTAAATCAAAAACTATTGATCTCAAAACTATAAATCTAGTTCATTGCCTTTACTACACTTAAGACAACATATATACTAAATTTCAAGGAAATATAGAGATAATGTTTTGAGATATCGTGTTTTGCGTAAGTGACTTTTGACGAAATATAAGTTTTCCAAAAAACGCGTTTAAAATTTTAATTTGCTTTTCATTAAAAATATATTTATTTAACTTCTTTTGAAATTTGTCACATTCGTAGACCTTCTTTATTCAGAATCTTATCACATTTTTTCATTCTGAGAGCCCGTAATTTTTTTCAAGCGTTTATTGTTCCTGCCATGACTGTCTATTAGAAGTGACGATTCTATGGTTATTGAGGTTAAGATATTATTTCATTGTATATGTTGGCCAGGAACTGTTCCCAGTTCATGAAATACTCTTTTAAGATCATAAAATCAATCATTAAACAACAATTGAGCTATCGATGTCCCAAAACGTGAATTTTGTAACTCCACAAATGTGCATTTTGGCAAAAATGTTCATAGTAGCTTGTCGAAACTTAAAATCTTATTCAAATTGACATGACTTGCAGATAGAGTGTATAATTAATCGAAATAGATAAAAAGCAAATTAATTTATACTTCAGAGTGGGTATTGGGTATAACGAGGAAAAACAGCCAACTTCCGGTTTCGTTTTTAGCTACAGTGCTTTATAAAAAATTATATATCTCCGTTTCTATTCATCGTAAAAATAAAATAAACCCAGATTTAGAAAGCTAAATAAATGGGCTTTAAAGTAAAACCATAAAAAAAATTTGTGAATTTCGACACAAAACCGTCTTTTAGACGTAGTCAGATACCTTAAAAAGAATAAAAATGGATCATAAAAGCAATAATCGCAGATGTTATATTATAAATGTCTTTGGTCCTAACAACAACCATAAAAAATCAAATTATTTAAATCTTTTGTTGTTTCAATCAATTAACAAGAGTAGAGAAAATAGGAACTTTTTTCCCTTAGCTTCAGAGAAAATATAAAAGACTGCAATTGCAGGAGTTTGAACCAATCTATTTATATGCTGGAAATTATTTTCGTGTTTTTCAATCATAAGATAGGTTAAAAAATTGCCGTTACTAAGAAATAAATAAAAGTATATTATTTCGCTGTTACAGTAAATATGGAAACACGAAAGAGAACTTAATGTTTTGGTCAGTTATTTTGAATCATAGTGAAAAGAGTGGAGTTTTGCATTTTAATTTGTCTTAGAGCAGTGGTTGGCAAACCGCGGCTCTTTAGCCATTTGAGTGCGTCTCTATCACGAATCTATTTCCACTACCTGCGGAATTACCACTGTATGCTAAAACACTAAAAGATATAACAGTCAAAATATCTTCTAATATAACCAATCGGCAAATTGAAGATCTGAGATTGGTTTCAACTTCATCACGACGAATCTTGGGACATAAATAAAACAGCGCAAGTTTCACTTTTTGTCCTATTTTTTTCGTCTAAAAAAGAACTTTTAGGATTATTACCACCGAAAGATCAAACATGTGGCGAAGATATTGCATATGCTGTCATTGAATACATAGAGAAAGATCATTTTCGGCTCCATAAAATTGTTTCAGTTTCAACAAATGCGGCAAAAAGTATGACCGGAGTGAGTTTTGTTTGTTTTTGAAGAAAAAAATGAATCACGAGATAATCTTGCTTACCATTGCGTTAAAAAGCTCTATGTGCGCAGAAATTTCCAGAAGAAATTTGCTATGTTATGCAATTAGTGATCAAGATTGTCAACACAATTGTAGCTAAAGCTCTTTTTCATCGTCAATTTAAAGAATTTTTAGATGAAATGGAGAGTGAATACGCAGATCTTGTAGTGGTGTAGCTAAAGGGGGGGCGGTAAAATCAGCTAGGAAGGACAGAAATTTTATAACTGAAAAGAACAGTAACATTAGCTCAATCAATGTGTATAAAAAATAATTTTTAATTTGCATTTTTCGTCTTTGTCGGTAAATTACCGATAAGTAAAGAAATACTAGTGGCGGGCGTGCGGTTTCGCAACCTATCTGCAGAGATCAATGGCGTCAAACGACGAATTACGCTACTAATAAAATGAGGGATTTTTTTCTCCAAGGGAATTTATTTGCTAAATTTTGAGATTAATGTGTCCTATGTTTTCAAAATTTCAAAAGAACGGAGGGATATTGCAAGTTCGCCCCGTTCAGCAAAAGTTGTAACTACGCTACTGGACCTTCTGCTTCATAATAAGGTACGTTGGCTTTCAAGGGGAAACATTTTAAAACGTTTCGCTTCCTCATTATTAGAAATCAAAGCATTTCTCTTTGAGAAGGGTGTTGACTATTTTCAACTAACGGACGACATGTCGATCCAAATATTTATTCATTTGAAAACAAATTACCTCTTCTATGCACAAGATTGTGAAAGAGAAATATAAATTCATTTTCCAAGCCTGCTAGTTGGTAGCTATTTTAAACCGACTCTTAAAAGCATGGTTCTTCAAAAGAATTTGGCTCTCAACAGAAATCTTAATCCTTGTACTGCTGATCTTTGGCTCTTTTGACTTATGAGTTTCCCGACCACTGCCTTAGGGCTTGATAAACATATATGCGTGCAAATAAAGGAGAGAACTAAGAATTAGCCATACGACCTTTTCTAGAGGAAAGACATTAATGTATATACTGAAGCTCTCTCAAAAGTTATATTTATCTATTTATGCTTGTATATTGAATACAGTGGAACTTTGATTAACCGTCACCTCGGCACCAGGGGTGTGACGGATAACAGAAATCTCTTAATGCATATGTACAGTAATGTGATTTGAATTCTGTCTTAGGACGGAAACGAAAATAAAATTCTTTAGAACTGAATAATTCATACATATTGCATTTAATTTTATAAAACTAACAATATACACTTCATTACAAGAATAAGAATGTGCATTAAATTACATTACACCACTTTCATCCCCGTGTTTAGAGCCATTTGGCTCCTTTCCGGTTTGAATGGATGGAGGTGAATTTGATTTTTTAGAAAGGACAAAAATAAATAACAGGTACAAAAACAAATAATAATGAAAAGAGAAACATACACTGGACAGAACAACATAGAAAACAGAACAAAATGGAAAAATAAAAATACGTAGAGGGAAGAAAAGAAGAGTCATAAGTAGCCGGAAGTGTGGGTCAGTCTGGAGGATGCGTGCTCAATGTTTAGCCTCTACAATGAGATTGTTCTCATCACATACGAAGCGCATTAGGAGTCGAAGTCAGGTTCTTGACAAGTAGAATGTTTTTCAACCACTGTAATTTAAGTGACACTGTAGAAGTTTGGAAATGCCAGGAGAGGGTAAACCGAAATTTTGTAGCATAGTGCATTGGATCTCCTTTTTCTCCGCACGAGCAGTTGTAATGTGTTCGAAGATTGAAGCGACGAAGGTATGAAGGGAAGGGCCCGTGTCCTGTAACGAACATTAACTCTTCTCTATTCCATCCAAATGGCTTGTTTGAGGCCCTAGGCACTATAGTGTGTGTACTGCAGACAGTTTCTCCGTTATCACAGTTTTCTTGCCAGATGCTTAAAGCAGATTGCCTTAGAAATGTATGGTAAAACTGCAAACACACGCTACTTTTTGCTGTTTAGACGATGATGAATAACAGAAAATGACAGTTAAACCAGTGACGATTAATCGAAGTTCCACTGTAATATATAAAGATTTTACTTTTCAGTATAAATTTCCTGAAAAACTTTCTTTTTCCACATGATACACGTAAAGGAACTTATTACTTGTAATGTGTATAATGAAATATGCGCATCCTCTTCAAATTGCAGTGTTCCGAGTTTGTTCGAGCACATATGGAAGTTTATGTTGAAATGAATTGAATACCTTGTATGTTACAAATCATTTCATAAAAATCTTTAAATTGTTGAAAAACCCAATAAGAACTATTTTTCTATAATTTGTCTCACATTCTTTGTAAGAACTCTTTATGTAGCAATTTACTAATGAATAGTCTAAATTCAATCACTTTAGTGTATTTATCATTTTAATAAAGTCTTGAGTGTTTGCATTATATATGCAAGTTAATGAACATTACAAGCAGGATCAAGTTTGAAATCAATACTTGAATAATAATCAAGATTAAATATTGATTATTGCTGTAATTTATCGATCTGTCACTGGAACCATATTATGTCACATATATAAAAATGCTATAAGCTCAGAAAGAAGAAATAAGATCTTCTATATATCTCATAATAAGCTCAGAAAGAAGAAATAAGATCCTCTATATATCTCATAATAAGATGCTTGTCACCAAGCACTTATTCACTCTTACAGCCCTTTATTTCCTCTGTAGGTTCAGGTATTCCTTCGCAGAATCAGTGATCCTTTACTCTGTTGACATAAGCCAAGATTCCATTTGGCAACGACATTACGATCATCACTATCAGCTATTTACTATCCTCTTCATCACGAAACATGTCTTCAGAACGGTAATATTCCAATCAAAAGAGAAAGCTTCAGGAAATCATAGAGGAAACATTATTATCGTGATATATGATTTAACTTAACGGTATTAGTGTTAGTTGGACGAGCCCTTCATAAGCAAGAATAATATGAAATGCTTCTGCATTAAATATTTTTTGAATCTAATTCTTTATTTTCACCCTTTATTTTTCATTTTTCCGCCTTGCTTTATTTAAAACCAACCACATATATAGATTCACGAAAACGGTAATTCTTTATCAGAAGCAAAAATTGTTTAGTTATTATTCTAAGTGAATAATTCTCAAACATCATCTCATAGCTTCGCTATGTCATATAGCGAAATAAATATTTGCTAAACTATATGTTTTCTTACAAGCATTTATAAAAAGCATCTTCTATTCATATAAGCACGCACACCTTTTATAGTAAACGATTGGACATATTATTATATTTTAACGGATTGTTTTTCTACATTTCCTTCGATATACTGGGATCTTAGTTTATGCATTTAGATGAGTCCTTGTACTTGAATAGTGGAGATGGATTAATTAAGACAATTTGGAGTGATCTCTGTAAGTGATAATTTTGAAATCGAATCCTATTTCGAAGAGGTTCGATTGTAATTCTTAAAGCTAAAATAACCAACATAACCAAGTTGCATGTCAAAAATTGTCAAAGTAATTAAGTAAATTCCAAAAAGTTTATAGATTTTGTCAGTTCAATAGTTTTGTATATTTTTTCCAGAAAAATACAAAGGAATGATATATTTAAGTTCCCACATATTACACACCAGATCTAATTTCATGAAACTCAATACTAAAGCTTTCTTTCTTAAAAAAACAGCACTTTTTTCAAGAATACCAATAGCCCAAGTTACAAGTAAAAGAAAAGTGGCCAATGTGAAAACAAAGTCTTATTCCAATGAATTGTTTGCTTTTTGAAACAGAAATAGACGAATCATAAAAGAGAAAGTTACAAAACAAAGGAATTTTGTCACCTATATAGATATTATAGAGTTATAGATTATTACCAATAATCAATAGCATTTTAAAGTTTTCATCTGTCCCATCTGAAGTGTTTCAGTCTTCCATTGAAGATGCATGTTATTATAGAAAGTATTATTGATTTTCTTAGAAAACTTTATCGTGGATTGGTTTTGCAGTCGTTGCAGCCGTTTAAACGTTCTTCCGGATGAAGTGCTAAAACTTATTTTATCCAGAATCGATATTATTTATTAAAATTCCAATACCGTCCATGAAAAATTAAAGGATTTCTATCTTTCATTAATTGCTCTCACTAATAGGACTTTAAGGATACAGGTGCATACATTCTAAAATTTTATTATCATTTAATTGCTGTGCTTATAAATTTTAAATTGCTTAGAACTGGGAAGTGAAAGTATTGAAAACTGATTTTTAGCAAACGATTTTTTCCCCTTCGGCTTTTACTCCTTTTGAATAGCATGACAATAAATTTCAATTATAATCTTTTTGTTTTCAATATTTTTGAGCATATTTTTTTCCCTTCCTTAAGTGGTCTAATTATCAGTCCTTCTGTTCGATAAAACTAAAGTACATAGTCAGAAAAATTTTCGATAGTTTAGTAGAATTTTAACAACATATTAGCACAAATTCCAAATGAATATAGTCTTCTAAAGATTTTCTTTTCAAACTTTCCACCTTCACAGGAAAATTTCTCAGATTAAAAACAAAATTTCAGATCTACATGGATAATCTTAAACTATGTTACTCTATATATCCGGCCCATTTAAAAAATAAAAAAATGATAAAAAATACATCATTTTCTGCAAAGCGAGTACAAAACAGTAAATTATTAACCAGGAAATTTTAAAATTAGTTACAAAATTTGACAACAGGTGATGCTGAAGCCTGATAAAACTGTAATACTTCTTCTCAAAGTAGTCACTACTTACAGCAACAACAAGTCTTAGTTTCAGAACTATATTTTCTGAAAATTAAATTTTTAAACTGCATACTTCTTCCTTCTCCAGTAAAATAAAAAAATGCAGGTATTTCTTATGATTCAGGTGATAACTTGTTATTTTTTCTATCATTTGTTATAAACCCAATCTTCACTCAAAGGTTGATAGAAAAGGGTGAGACAAGAAATTACATATTTATAAGATAAGAGGTGTAAAGATACAGCATCTGTACCTGGTGTAGCATCTGGTACCACCGTAAGGAAAAGATCAATTGCAGCTTTTAATTATTTTCAACAGTTGCTTAGTTTGGGTCAAAGACTCCCATGCATGTTAGACATACACACACTAACGACTACACGAATGTCCAAAGTACAAATTAAAAGGCCGCGGTGGCCTAGTGGTAAGGTCTCGACCTCGAGACCGGAGGGTCGCAGGTTCGAAACCCGATTCCACTGAAGATCCGCCGTGTATGGGGCCTGTTGCACGCTAAATCATACGTAGTGGCCAAACGTCCTCCCGTTGGTGTGGCGCGGAAGTTTGGAGAGGGGGGTGCCAGCTCAGGTGTCGTCCTCGTCATCTGACCGCGGTTCAAAATTACGAGGTCCGTCCCTAAATAGCCCTCGTGTTGCTTCAAAACGGGACGTTAATATAACCTAACCTAACCTAACCTAACCAAAGTACAAATTACAACTTAGCGTTTTAGAATTCTCGGCATAGTGACTTAGATAAAGTCATATAAAAGGATTTTCCAATGCAAGTAACAATTCAAATAAGAATCTACAATATCATTACAAAATAGAACAGGAAACTGAAAAATATTCCAAGAAATTGAAACAATATTGCGTTGGTATTATTGCGGATACAGATACATAGATAATTGCTTATTTTAAATTCTGACAACTTAGATTTCATTATTAATTGTTATCCAAAAGAACTTAAACTTAATAAAACGAACTCTCATTAAAATAAAGGTACCTTTTTAGATATTAAAATTAAAATTACCAAGTAAAAAACTTTCATTGGCCTCTATGATAAAAGAGATGAATTTAATTTCAAGTGCAAAAATATTTCTGATTATCATTCCAATATAGATTCTAGAGTTTTTAGGAACGTAATTTATAGTCCAGCTAACAGAATTTAAAAAATATACATTAATAGAAATGATTTTTTAATGGCTTCCAATGTTTTTTAAAGACTCTTAATGACAACCTTTTCCTTTTTAATATTCACGGTATAAAAGATATTAACCTTGAAAGCAGTCTGGAATATACAATCTAAAAAAATTCACATTCATTAAGGGCTTTTTTTTTATTAATATGTCTAAATTGGTTCCATTCCCTAAAAAATTCCTGTATTTATTTCTTCTGTTTTTCCGAATATACATGGCGCCATGGGACTAGTGTTTCTGTAATAATTTGATAATACCTCCTTTTAAAGGAAAGTTAGCGTGGGTTTGTGATTACGTGAGGACATTGTTCTCTTTTTTCTCAACTATGGGCATGAGATAAGTTTTTATTTATGATGGCTAACTTTAAAAAAACCACATGACTGATAATTTTAATCAATCTTATTAGCATTTTGATGTTTGTGTTTCGTTTTCCTCTTTCTTTTGAAATAATGCTCTTTGATGTACAGATCTCCTTTGTCCTTTGTTTGGGAAATTTCGGGCTAAGAGAAGCTATGTTTTGCGCAATGCAAGCTTCTTACAGAAACATTTTCCAATTATTATTTTGAATCCATTATCTTAGCCCTAGAAAAAATGGGCTAGAATAGATTCCTGATTTGCTTTTCGTTTTTTCCGATTACCTCAGAGTTTATCTTTGTTTTTTGGTTTTCTTTGTATGATATTGATTTCAATTCTTCTTTGTTTTGCTGCTGCAATTGCGTGCTACTTAAACATTGTTTAAATTTTATTTCCTAAAATTTATTCTCTAACTTTTATTGTTTATGAATAAATTTTTTGTTGATCTTGTTTAAACTTTAAGTTAAAATTTTATTTTTAAATTTATTCTAATTTTTCTCGCTGATTGTTTTTAAGAGTTGGTATTAAGGGATCTTTATTCAAATTTCACCACTATTTAAACAAAATACGGAACTGCGGTGGCCTTGTGGTAAAGTCTCGGATTGTGGATTTCAGACACGATACAACAGAAATTAAGCCTCATATATTGACCTGTTCCATGTTAAATTTATAGGCGAGAATCAAAAGTCGGCACTTTGGTGTGACCTTAAAGCAGGGCCGGCCATCTGGGGACATGCGGCGAATGCAATGCACCAGACCCCACAACATGACAAGACCACCAAGAGCTAAACGTCTATTTTTCGGGGGAGGGGGTTACATTTTTAAAACAAAAGATAACGCAAAACATAGACATTTCAGAAGACTTCTCTGAAAAGAGAATTCGAAGAAGTAAAAGTTACATTCCGAACTAGCAGAAGACAGAGTTCTACAAATCCGAATAGAGGAATTTAAATCTCAATTTTTAATATTGTGATTGATACAGTAATAGTAAAAATCGAAGAAAAATTTTAAAACATACCAAATGTCCTATTCAATTTTAAATTAATCAACTATATGAAAACAATAGAAAAACACGCCTCTGGAAACTCTATAGAAGAGGGTTGAAAGATTTAAACAACAAACAAAAAGTTCTGAAACACAGATTAGATAATAATTATAATGACCGTTTTTTAAATGTGCTATCAATATCGAAATTATTTTTTGCCTTACCAGTTACCTTAGCAAATGCAGAACGCTCTCTTTCAGTAAATTAAAATTAATAGAAAATTTCCTCCGATCAAGCATGACTAAAGATCACTTAAATTCTCTAGTGATATTCAAAATTTTATTGCTTATATTCATATGCAGTCATAAATTAGCTTTCATTTTCATATTATCTTCTAGAATATTTAAGCTTTGTTTCCATAGGGAAAACATTTCAATCAGAACTCACTTAAACAGGAATAAATCCAACAAATTGTGATAGAGATTAACTATAATACTACTCGCGAACACTACGTAATCTCTACTGATAATCAAAGAGAATATGTGTGTTGGCGCTCTACAGGGCAGGCCGCTGGACCTAGATCTACGAAATTTAGCACAAACATACTTTGGAGGGTGGGAATGTGCACCTCGGAGCCATTTTCTGAAATTTTATTTAGAATTTTAATTAATTAAAAAGGAAAAATTTGGCGTTTTTCCTTAATAACCTCCGAAAATATTACAACAAAACAATTATTTTTTTACCATCTGAAAGTGCAAAACATTATCTTTCTAATGCTATCAAATAAGTTGCCGTACAATGTTTTCTAGAATTTTAATAAATTTTTATATTTTTTGGCATAATTTACAACATTACTTTTCATTGTTGCATCGCAAATCAAACCGCTTTTAATGTTTAAACAAATATTTAATTGGGTATTTATCTTTCATTGTTGTAATCTGAGATAATATCCTAATACATTTTGCTTTCATATTTTATTTCATCAAAGTTTTTGTGAAATCTATAAACAAAGCTCTCCACGATATTACTTTGCTTATATTAAGAAACATAAGCTGAAAGGCCATGGTTGCTGTGCTTTTATTCTTTTGACAGCATGATTTAATCCAGCTAACACGCCTCTGGCCATAAAATGTGATGCGTCATTTTAATGTTAAAATCAAATGCATATCTTGCAAGAGGAATAAGAAAGTGAGATAGTGCCAACAACGTGGAATTAGGTGTTACTGGATATGGTCAGTTATTTGACTCCATCAGGGATATTTATTTATACAGACAATGAACAGAACAGGTACAAGGTCACTAATAGAACATGGGTTAAATATCTACCACAATCTGAAGTTTAAAATTAAGTTGTTAAGAGAACCATGAATATAAAATAATGCAAGATTGATCTGAAATCATATTACTGGCAAACAAGCTGGTCGCCGAAAGAGGCTAGTTGATAATAAACCTGATTTGTAAAATTGACTACGGAACTCACTACAAGCTTAAATAGGAAAAAGAAGTCAATCAAACTATGCATTGTATATAAATTTCAGAGAAGAATCTTTAGCGAACGCATCTTGAAGATCCTGTCACGTCGTCCTTACGTTATTTAAAAAATTTGTGACAAAAATATCTATTTTTACAAAACAATTTTCCAGAAATTGCAATCAAGATATTGTATTTTCTATACGAATTTTGATATATGTTTTATTCACAAAACAACCTCTAACTACATAATAAATCTAATGTCAAGTGGTAGAATCAAATAACTGAATTTCCAAAATGAATGCCTTGTAATCTAATGAATAATGATTCTATGTGCAAAGGCAAGACAGTAAAAAGGCGCAGTTGAAGAGAAGATTAATAAAAAAATATTTTACATAAATAGATTTACATACAAATTAAACACGCACGAAATAAGAGAGAACTAAAGTAAACTTCGAAATATTTTCACTCGGTATGCTATTACGTTAGTGTATTTGAGAAGACACGCACTTCTGCTTCAAATGAAGATTCATTTGCTTTTGATTGGGGTATTTATATTTAAAGCAAGCAGTTTATTAAAAAAGCAATTACAGATTATTTTCTGATAGTCAAGGAAATCCATATTGTGCGTAAATTAGAGAAATATTCCCGAAGCTCTATGCTCTGAGAATCTTCGAAGAAAGGAACAAAAAATGTATTAATTAAGATACACCATTAAGGCATAAATGTAAATACTCACTTTGCGCACGATTAAATATTTTCCGTTGCATTTTTATACCATTTGTGTCTCTCCATTTTTTAATTGAAATGATAATTTCTTTCGTCTTCATGCAATTAGGAATCTGTAATTTTTCCAATTCTCTGTTGAATTATTCTCAAAGCAACAGAGCAAAAAAATTAAATAAACAAAATAATATTTAATTACTGGCGATATATTCACTACATTTTACAACACGTTAATCGTCATGTGAATCAAATACGATTCACACGGGGATCAAATACAATTTATTCATACTATCTAATCAGATAACCCATCCTCTACTGTAGTTAAGAGATAGAAGTCATCTAATTTGATAGAAGGTTCGAATTTCAGACATGAGCCGTGGGGACTAACGTGTTAAAATATTAGCTGCATTAAATGAATATTCTGCATGTATTAAAAATGTTACATTAAATTTAACACTGTGTTAAAAACTTTAGAAACTTAAATTCGGACAAAACAAATACAGTAAAGCAACGTTTATACGTTTTTCAAGGGACTGAGGAAAAAAAACGTATAAAAGTAATTCACAAAAGTACGAACAATTTCGTAATAACCAACAATAAAAAGTCAGAGGTAAATTAAAATATTGCATGAAAATGAAATACAAGGGGTATGTAATAGAAAAATTTTTATTCCGGATTTAATGTACAACTAGTACTACTATTCATATTCATTCAGCATTTACAAAACATATTTAGTTATTTCAGGTTGTATGGCTTTTTTGGAATGCACAGAGAAAAATTCATTGTGCGAAGTTAAAAGTTGCATCTTAACTTTATCATGGAAATCACTGCTAATGAGGTATTCTTTAATGGTTTTAAAACCCGCCAAAGCTTGTTGAAAACTTGGCAGAGGCTTTTCATTGCAATTACCCTCTTCTTCACTGCTAGTTTCCTCATTTGGGATCATTTCATCGATTGTTAGAAGAGAACATTTTGCAAGTTCTGAATCACATTACACAAATTCTTCAAATGCAGTAACATCACTTAAATTTGACCAGTTTTCTGGTGGAACAAAATGATAAGATTCGGCGTTTTCAATAACATCCACTGGAGTTAAAAATCCGACAAGGGCGAAGGAGTTTTTTATTGTTTTCTGTAAAACATTTTGCCAATCCATCATTATGAAATTCATAGCTTGCAAGACGTGAACGTTCATATTTTTGGAATCTCCGTGGTCTAAACTGGCTATAGCTGTTTTCATCAAAAGTTTTCGATAATGATGTTTCAGGGATTTTATTTTGCCTAAATGCAATTTTCTGGTACAATTTGTAGGGAAGAACTTGATAGTTATGTTTTTAGGAAGTGCGTATCAGGTGGATGAACTGGACACTGATCAATGAATAAAATGATTCGCCTTTTCTGTTTTCGCATTTTATCATCTAATCCTTTTAACCAATCGGTAAAGAAAGACATGGTCATCCATGATTTTTTATTGCTTAGGTAATTGTTGGTAATGTTTTCACATTTTTGAAGCAGCGGGGCTTTTTTGATTTGCCAATAATCAAAGGAGGTAATTTTTCATATCCATTTGCATTGGCACACAATGACATTGTCAACCGTACTTTACTCTTTTTTCCACCAAGACACGTATCCGATTTGATAGCAAGAGTTTTAGATGGCAGAAGATTATAAAACAAACCTGTTCCATCTGCATTGAAAACGTGTTTTTGTTCATATCCTTTTATCAGATCTGGCAATTGGTTTTGAATACAATCATCCACTGTTTCGCAATCAACATCTCCAGACTCTCCACTTACAGTTTTGCCTGTTATGCCATGTCTTAATTTAAACTTGTGAAGCCATCCTGAGAAACATTACACATTCAGTTTCTTCGAAATTTCTTGTGCTTTCTCCTTAAGCAAAGGACACGGATGGGAATTTTTACACTACGACACTGATTAAACCATCGTAAAAGCACTTTTTCGAAATCAGCTAATTTTCCGCTTTGGACTCGAAGTTTTATCGAAGCACTAGATCCACTTTGATGATGGCTTTCTTCGATGATCTTACGCTTATAAATTAGCGTGTTTAAAGTTGAAATTGGTAAACCTAATTCTTTGGCAACATCCATACTTTTTAGATGTTGGTTTTCATACACTTTTTTAAAATGCACATTTTTTCCTTCAACGACAGAGATTTTCTATTGCGCGAAGCCATCGTGAACCGCTAGTGAACGATAAAATGCAGACACTGAAGCTGACAGGAAAAGCCCCTGCTGGGCCTGGGGAAAGGACGAAAACAACCTTTATCAGTAGAAAGTGGAATGTTCTCATTCCTCAGGGATACGGCTTTTGTTCAACTGGGCAAGTTTTGGTCAAGGTCGCGTGCCTTTTCTAAGACTGGACAGTCGGCAGGTGGGAATCTGAGGTTGAAATTAGCATTTTCTCTCTTCTTGAGTTCTTAAAAAAACGTAAAAATGAAATTTGCGATTTCAGGAAAACGTATAAATGAGATTATTTAACGTTAATATGCATTAGAGTTTGCCGGGACCATTCAAAAAACGTATAATTGATTAAAACGTATAAACGAGAAGCATATAAATGGTGCTAGACTGTAGTCCAAAAATAAAAATTAGATTAGATTTCTTTCGTATTTACTACTATTGTATAATATTAGACGAATGGTTAATAAGTAGTTGACGTTTTCCAAAAATAAACCGAAAATAATTTGTGATGACTTAAAAAGAAAAACGTGATCCGAGTCAAAATTATAATAAAAAATAGAACATTTTTGTGGAAAAGAAAATGACTGATGAAAAATGACACTTTTTTTTCTGTTAACATTCGGCGTTATAAGCCTGTACGACTTTAGTCACTACTAGCTGTTACGCCCGTCGTTGCTCGGGATTGCAAAACTTTCATGTCTATTATTTTTTATGTAAATAACTACTTTTGTATAGAAAATTACAATACCCAAAATTCTTTTATCGTCTGAAATGTTTTTTAAATAAAATGAGAATATCAGTTGAACCAGACGATTTTGAAAAACCGCCGATAACTAATTTTCTCCATAAGTTATTAGTATTTATTGCATAGGTACTTAAAATTTTGTTCATAAATCTTGCAGTATAAGAAAGATTGTAACGGATGTTTTGGGACAATTACGCAGTAAATTTTTCATTGAGAAAAAGCGTTAGAATAAATATGAATTAAGAAATAATAAAATTCGTCTTCATCCAAAATTCTTCTAATGTGATCTAGCAACAGTTCTTATGTAGTCTTGTTCTTCACCAATAAAAAAAAGTGCTATAAATTGTAAATTTAATTTTTGAAAAATTATTAAAATGAGGGCAACGAATTGAACGGAAATGAAACTTTTGTCATGAAAAGCTAATTTTTTAAACTTTTATCATGTGTAAAGATAATTTTTGTGACATAATACATATTTTCGTGTTATTTTGAATGTTATTAAGACAGAAGTCAAGAGGATCAAGGAGCAAATAATATCATTGTTACCTACTAAAATTAGTATAAATGACATGGAAGTATCGGTTAAACCAACATTGATATTTTGTATGATCGATGGCAAAATTTGTAATGCCTTAGATGGATGTGAATCAACACAGACTTGTTACTTGTGTGATGCCAAGCCTAGTGAGATGAATGATGAAATGATCATCATGCAAAAAACTAAACAGGGATCTTCTTTCCTTGGGCCTGTCACCTCTTCACACTTGGATTAGATTCTTTGAATGCATATTACACCTTTCATATCGTCTCGAAATAAAATCATGGAAAGCTAGAGGAGCTGAAATTAGAAACAAAGTGGCTGAAAAGAAAAACAAGTCCAAGAGAAGTTCAAGAGTGACTTACGTTTGTTAGTAGACATGCCTAAACAACAAACTGGAAATATTAATGGCGGTAATACAGTTCACAAGTTTTTTTGCAATGCTGAAAAGTCAGCTGAAATAAAAAGTGTAAACGCTAAGCTTATAAAGCGCTTCCATGCCATATTAGAGTACATAAATAGCGGTTTCTTTATTAACAGTGAAAAATTTTACAAGTACCTAAAAGAAACCAGAGAACTATATAATAGAGAGTACTCATGGTACTTAATGCCCGTAAGTGTGCATAAAATTCTATTTCATGGCAAAGATGTTATAGATTCGTGTATTCTTCCTACAGGTCAACTTTCGGAAGAAGCTCAAGAGGCCAGAAATAAGAACAACAGGAAATTTAGAGAACTATTCACCAGTAAAACATCAAGGAATGATTCGAATAAAGATTTAATTAATATATTACTATTAACTTCAGATCCATTTATAGCCAACTTACGTTCTTGTCCAAAATCCAAACGTGGAAAAATCAGTAATGAAGTACGTGAGATTTGGAGATAAGAGTTCCAGTTCCAATTGACCAGGACGCAATATTGTGAGAATCTTCTGATACAGAAGAATCTGAAAGTGATCTCGAAGAATCTGATTTAGATTCCAAATAATCTTCTAATTAATATTATATGTATAATATTATATAATATTTCTCATATATGTCTTTCTACTTGTTTTGTAATTACAAATTTAAATATTTATAATTTTTTATGAATTACTTTATTTCATTGCGCATTGAACCTCAATTATGTTGTATTGTTATTATTTATAGTTATATTATATTAAAATATGTCTAAAACCTTTATCGTGCTTTTATATTTCACACAAAACCCTTAATCGTTTAGTTAACCCACTGAATTTGGAATAAATAATTTTGTCCCTCTAGATTACGAAAATAACACACTGTGCCCCGCCTGAAAATTGCTGAGCACGGTAGTGTTATTGATAATGACTTCGCAGAACGCTGCCATACGAAAGGGCTAAGAATACAAGCGAGATAAAATTCGCCAAATCAGTAATATAGTGCCAAAGTAGCTCCAAGTTTACGACTGTTGTGCGCCAATAAACAATATGGCGCTTAGTTTTGCGTCATAGTAAGATAAAGAAAAGGGAATATGCAATTTGAACGCCTTTTAATAGCCGATGGAAACCAAAGTTGGACACAAGTCTACAATCAAGGTTAGAAGACGGCATAGCAAATTTCATTTATCTAAATCGTTGTTTGTAGGAGTTATAATGTTTACAAGCATGGGATTATACAGAACGATAGAAAATCAACCCTTTGAAAACGATCAAACGGACCGGCAGACTTCTCGTGGACAGATTTTGCCGAAACTTTGATAAAAACCTGCAAATTAGGTGTAAAGATCACATACCAAATTTTATTCCTGTAGCTTTAATAGTATTTGAGTTTTCGTGTTCACAGACACACAGACATAATTCCAAAATTGTGTTTTTCGGACTCTGGGAGGTCTAAAACGTGGAGATTCGTCAAAATCTCGAGTTCGAATTTTTTGACGATTACAATACTTTCTCTTTGCATACGAGAAAGTAAAAACAAGAATCGTAAGAATGTAAGTAAGAAAAAAAATTAATACGATAAAACCATAAGCGCCATTTGGGAGAAAGACTTATGGAATGTTTTTAAGATGTTTTTTGCCCGAAAGATAGGGAAAGATTAGCTTAAAAGGCTTTGGTTTCCCCCTTGCACAATGTAAACAAAATCAAAACAGAATCGTAACTTTTCTGTTCTAGTGATTCACTTAAAACGTGATGTTGAAAACATTAGTTTTTGGTGGTGGGTAGATTTTAAAACCTTTTTAACTAAATACTGCTAATAAAGGCTAACTGAGACAAAAGGAAGCAAATACTTTAAATAAAAAATATTATAAGGTGACATACATAGATTAAAGCTCATAAAGTACATGTAATTATTAAATATTACTGCAATTTTTTTCATTTTATCTACATTGAAAATGCTTTTAACTCTTAGTAACTTTATACTCCATATAAAATTCCAGGTTCGGGGTGAGAATTAAACAATGCGACAGTCTTTTTAAAAGAAAAATATATGTATATAGCAGATATCCTTAAATAGATTCATTCAAATAGATTCACTCAAATTAATTTTATTTCACTTAAATAAACAATAACATTATACCTAATAATTTTTCAAACTACCTCAGCTTCAGTGCAGCCAAATCATTTTTAAAGAAACTAATCCTGTAAAAACTCAAAAATAAACATGAATTATATCTCAGATCCTTTGAGTTTTCTGCTCACAGAATTGATTTTTCTAAAAAGATTCATTTCCGTTGCAGTTTGAAAGCATCATAAATAACTTTTTATATTTTTTTATTTTAAATTGCTCGACCAAAATTTCAATATTTCATATAATTTTCTTAAATTTTTTAGTGAATTTCATTTCGATTTTATAAAATTTTCAATACTTGCATGGCATTCATTCAGTTTTCTAACTATCATTTTATAAATCCTTTCTTGCTTTAAAAAAGATTCCTTAAGATGTATCTCCAATCCTTCACATGAAGTTATTTCTAGAGATCTGAAGGATAAAAGCATGCTTTTAATGAAGTTTCTTGCCTTAAGTGTATAGTTCTGAGTATTATTAAAAGTTACATAAGAGGCTTCATCTGCGACAGATGTTTCAAATTATATTTCATGAAAGGAATAACTTCGCTAGACACAATATTCCAGAGAAGGTACCACCTGTTTGTCAGTTACGAAATGCGGTTTCTGGGTTCCTTTTATTCTTGTATCGCGTTAAAAGCAGGAATTTTTTTAATTAATGGCATATCGAATCATAACACTATGCACAAAGCGTCGAAACTTGACGTCGACTGAAGGTTGTCTGGAAAAGATGTTCTTGAATCAAATGATTTCATTAGGAATATGTATATAAATATACATTCAACAGGAGCATAATCTTGATTTCGCTGTTCAGAATTTTATTGAAATTTTCATTAACTTTTTAGGAATTAAGTAAATAAACAAAAATCAGTTAATGTTTTGCATTCATTCAATAATAAATCTGATTAGATAAAATAGAATATAATGCAACTCTTCTGACATTCTTATCAACGGGGGGTAGTGGTAGTCTCGACTTCGAGGATCGGAGAATCCCAGATATGAGTATCGTGTTCGATGAACATCAATCATGTATTTGGGCCGACGAGACGTCATGGGTAAAAAGATATGAAATTGACATGGCTGTAAAGCTTGGAGTGAGGGTTTCATATGAAATGTCTAGCACAGTTCAAATGTCGAGGTCCTTCCCGAAATATTCAACTGGTATCTGTAAGATATACTTTTATCTAGAAAATCAAATATGAACAAATTTTAAGAATCACTATGTACAGCTATAGTATATTTTGTCACTGATAAAGGTCTCTTAAACATAGTTTGAGATTATTAAGAGATCAGATAAATATCTGTCACAAATTCTTTAAACATAAAATCAGATTAAAGATTATTCAAAGAATAAAACGTTTTGAATGCTATTTTTAATTCAAATATAATGAAGTTTATAAAGCCATAATCGCAACAGTTTTCCGTAATTTGAAAATTCATGTATTCGAAATCTTTCTCGAAATTTGCGACCTTTAAATTTCTGAATATTCTTTCCGAAACTGTTCTGCATGGAGATATTTTTTTATTCAAACAAGCGTTAAACACATACGTATAATCATATATCAATACTCCAGACGCTGGATGATGCTGAAAACGCTTATTTGTCTTAAAATAACCAAAAAAATTAATAGGAAATAGCTTTAATATCACGTAATATTTCCGGTTAACTTTTGTTTCCAAAAAAGTTTCAAATTTATCTAATAATTGAATAAATACCATATAATAACATACCACATTTGTCTGACACATATTAACTGCTAAACATAGCATAGATTTTCCATGTTAATTTAGAAGCCAGATATATAGGGCAGCTGCTATGAAACTTCCAGTCGAATACCATTAAGATTTAGAAAGATATCGACATTTCAGCAAGCGGAATTTCTGTTTGTTACTAAGAGAAACAAAATGATGAGGATTTTCCCACAAATTGTTTTTTTTAAACTTGAATCTTCGAATACCAATCGCCGAATTACAATTTAAATTATGTATTTGATTTCAAATAATACATGTGTATTCAGGATTTTCCAACTTTCATTCAATTAAAAGTTACCGTTTGAAAAAAAGCCAAATGATGAGGGTTCTTGCACAAATTGATGATTTTTAAAATTGAATCTTTTAACGGTAATATTGAATTTTATGAAATTTGAATATCCTTGACACCCATATATATGTATAAATTAAATATATTATTGAAATCGCAATTCGACGATAACTATTTGAAGATTCAAGTTTGAAAAAAATAGTATTTTTGTGAAAACTCTCATTATTTTGGTTCTGTTAGAGAACAAAACAAATTCAGCTCGTTGAAATGCCCATATATTTCTGAATCTTAGTCGTATTCAAATAGAATTACTATATAAACTTCCCTATATATCTGGCTTTAAAGTTATGAAAGAAAAATTATGCTACATTTGGCTATGCGCAGTAAAAAATATTTATTACAAATACTCAAATTTCCTTGATTATTCCAAGTATCTATTTCAAATTTTAAACAATTGGTCAGTAACATATTGTCACGTATTCTTTAAGTTTCGTATAATTTGGTTCAAAATTCAGTATGCTATAAGAAAACAACATGCGGGAAAATGTGGGATTTTTTAGAAAAATAAGCCTTTATATTTCCCCGAATATGCATGTTATTTTTACCGAAATGTTTGTAAGTATTGTGCACAGCAAACAAAGTCATTGATGAAAGCTATAAATCATTATCAGCTTTTTGTGAAAAGGAGTGAGCGTAAATCTTTGTCTTCTTCCTAACTTTCCGGTAGGTTCTCTAAATGCCTCGAGACCAAATCTTTACTTTAAAATGTCAGTTCCCACGCTTCTCCCCAATTTATTGTGAAGAATTGTTTCCATATTAATTCTAAACTTTTTGTGTTTTACAAATTGCGCAATATATTTGGTCAGTGATGTATATTTTAATTTCTTCTTGTTTCCTTAAAAGAAAGCAACTTTTCTCCAAACGATTTTTGAGCAATATACTAAATCTTCAACAGAACAATCTATGAACTTCAATAGCAGAACTAAAAACCATACAATATCTTAAATTTCTTTTTCAATTTTATACGTAGTTTTTAAATGAATGCCCAATTTTAAACAACATTTTCTGGTGGATTTAATTTTTAACTTATGACATGTTTAGATCTAAAAATCGAATTATCATAGGAAAATAATATTTGCCAAAATGTATTTTTAAAACTTACGTTTCATAACTGTCTTGAACTCTGCTTAAAGTTCCACTTATTAAAATCAATAAGTTACTTTAATGAATTTGAAAAATAAATGATTTCAAGATTTCTGATACTTGCAATTTTTTGTATAAAATTTTCTTTCAATCGAATACATATACATTCATATCTCTTTCATTAACAAGTTTTTTTTCAATCATGGCATGTAACTTTTCCCATTTTAAGAATGAATGCATATATACATTTTTTGATTGCATATATTTTTTTCCGTGAAATGGTCATAAAATTCTTGAAGTTACAATGTAGGTAATCAGTTTGATTGCTCTTTTAATAGTTATGAAAACTTTTATGATGCAGGCAGCTCGAAAACACATTTGTAAAACCCATTGTCCCTCGCGGACCTCTTCTAAGTAATAGTTAAATCACATTAAAAAAAATTCTGATTTCCCTGTCTATCATAAAACATTTTCTTCCTCTGTAATGTTGCAAAGTCCAAGCCTTAATTTATTTAACTAATGTGAAATATTTAAAGTTTAATCAGGTCTGTGAGAAACTTTCTGCGTACTTACTATTGTTTTAAAACACTTTTTGATAGTTACTGATAATGGAATATCATGCATTAGAAACAGTTTTAACAAACGTTTTGCAGATTTTTTTTCTTTACAGCAAAATCGTAGTAATTTTAATTAGCCTTTGAGTTTTAAATATCAAAGCTTTTAAATCTTTGAAGCCGTTTGTTAATGAATTGTGTTAAGTAAAAATACTAATAAAGATTTCTTATAATAGTATGTCTTCTTTCCGTTTCAAATATTTTTTATAATTGAATAATAATAATTGATTATAATAATTGACACTTACTTCTCTTATTTTATACAGTTTAATCTCATATCCAGGTGACACTAATAATGCCAAGTATTGTTTTTATAACTTAACTGTGAAATCTATTAAACTCCTGCTTCTCTTGTAACCACAATGTTATTCTGTGTAATAAATATATGTATAATTAAGGGTGATCACGTTTCAGATATAATTGAAATTCTAATTTCCTTCTGCGTTTCCTTATCTGAAAACTCCTAATTTGTGAAAATATAGCAGGTTCGAGATACGATACTACCAAAAAGTCTGTCGTAGTACCTTTTGGTAGTTCTTCTGATGCAACGCTGTATCTGCCTACATCACCTCATATTGGTGTGGCTTAGATGTTTCGACAGTTGAGTGACGGCTCAGGTGTCATCTTTGTCATCTGACCATAGTTCCAAATCATTAAGCCAAAAATCGCACGCATATAACTTCATTACAGAATAGTATTACAACTAAGTTTAACTAAATTTTTATTTGACGGCATGATCATGGAATTCAAAGCTATTTGGTAACATGCTATAGTAAAGTTATAAGTGTATATGTGTGTCCTATTTTCGGAAGCTGTAGGTACTGGGTTGCAAATAATAGGTGATGATGCCAATAGAATTCGAGCACGTTTGGTGAATAAATATTTTGAATCTGAATATATCGCATCAATGGAATGGCCAGCATATTTAGTTGATCAATACTCTATAGCACATACTTGAAAATGATGGAAAGAGGAATCGCTGAACGTCAAGCTCTTTAGATCCTTTATTTGCCTAGATTAGCTTTTAAAGGTGTAGCCTTTAATGTCATGTTTTTCGCAAACAACTAAGAGTGTAATTTTCTATGAAAAATTTCGCCAATCCCAATCAATTATACAATAAACACTCATAAATATTTAATTAAAATAAGTAGTTAGTAAGTTAAAGTAGTTAGTAAAATAATTAATTTTGGAAAAATGTTGCATTCGAATTTTTTTCTATAGCACATTGCAAAAAAACGTATTACCTCAAAATGAGTATTTTGGAGTTGATTTCGTACAGTTCAAATGCTTTCAGTTTAATAAGTATGCATTAGTAGTTTAATCAGTATGCAACAGCGATTCTATTGCAGTATATAGGTGGGTGCCTGAATAATGTGAACACTTTTGGATTTGAGAATTTTTTTAATATCTCCCCAATGAGGGAATGGATTTTCTTTGAACTTCCACCATGCAAAGAAGAGACTTTATATCATATTTTACAGTGAATATTCAGTTACGGGGGCATTTAGGGGATCGAGAAGATATTATTGAAGAAGAAAATGATATAGGACTCACCCCGTTTCAGTGAAAGCTAACTATTTTTTGAAACTTTCGTTAATTGTTTTATTTAATTTGCGCAATATTCACATGCATTATAGTAAAAAGACCACGAATATTCGGGAAGATATAAAGGTTTTCTTAAAAAAACCCCAGATTTTTCCGAATTTTTTTGCTATATGCAGAACATGCAGAATTGTCGACAAAATTATACGACAATATGTTATAGAAGCGTTATATTAAAATTTGAAGCGAATACTTTGAATATTAGAGGAAATATTAGTATTTATAATAGATATTTTTTACTGCGCATTTTCGAGACGTGGCAGAATTTTTTTTTCATAACTTCAAAATCAGGAAGGGTAAGTTATATAAAAATTCCAGTTAAATACTATTAAAATTCAGAAAGAAATAGGAATTGCAGCGAGGTGAATTTCAAGAGCACTCTAAGACAAGCCAAATCAAGAGGGTTTTCCAACAAATTGATATTTTTTAAATTTGAATCTTCGCATAGTTAAAGAAGAACTAAAATTTAAATACTGTATTTAATTTTTAAGAATACATGGGTATTCAGTATATTCAACTTACATAAAATTCAACATTACTGCTCGTCTTGTTTATCTTGAAAAGAAGAAATTTAGGATAGCGATTGCCCTCCCCCCAGTTATTAACTATCACTTAAATCTTATTTCGTACAATTTTTATTTACGTTCTATGCCATCAAAGTAATAAACAAGAAATTTAAGTAATTGGTTAGAAAATTACTTTTAGGGCAGATCAATGCGTTTTTTTTTATTTTATGCATTATTTGACATACAAATATTTTTCGCTCTTTCTTTTGCGTTGTTCATGTATGTCAAATTTTACACTCTTATAAGTGCTTTAAGATAAGCCAGTTTTGTACATAAAAGTTTGGAATTTTCATAAAACTTAACATAGTTATTTTTGTACGAAGTCGTTACTTAAAATGTAGTATGTAATCGATGCATATTTAAATTATATTGTAAAGTTTTTCAAGTATTTTGGTTTTTCTTTCGGGCTTCCAGATTGAAAATTTTCAAGGAGCCGATTGTTAAATGGAACCGTATTATTTGTGGGTAGAAAATTAAGAGTTTTTGAATTTACAAAGAAACCAAAGCGCATCTATCCTTTTACAAAGATTGTTACATTTACCTTGCAACAGTTCTGTTGTTAGTATTATCTCAAATTCTAATTGAGTTTTATTTATTCGTTATTAGAATCAAGTACGTAAGCTTGTTTCATGCGTTGTAATAAATTTATTTCAACTCATGCAAAAAGGTATGTGATTTAAACATTTTTAAGCATTTAGTTTTCTTAAATCCATGCTTGCCATCTTCTAATCAACTCTAAAGGGATCTGTGCCTTTCATCTTCTACGAAAATAGAGAAAAAAATAAACAAGAACTCTTAGTACTTACTTTTTGCTCTTCACAAATTGCCTGCCAGTCTCTTATTTAAAGGCTATTGAGTACCGAAAAATAAGAAAATTCACTGGCGAAGTATATCACGTGACTAGAGTTTAGAAGGTGTAGCCCTCAATTTGACAAAAAAGTTTCACAAAGATCGAAGTACTTCTTCTATAATACTGAGGGAAAAGCATGGCACTACAAAACAAAAACAGAAAAATATGTTGTTTTTCCAGCTTTTATTCGAATTAACCTTCCTTGCTCCACATGAAGGACCGTCTGGATGGTACAGACACATGAGGAATACAAATGCTGTTTACGAAATCTAACATGCACCGTACAATTTACCGTTTTCTACTTTGCATTTTTGAGAAAATTGTAGTGCAAAGAGAACATTGGTCAAAACTTCCTCGAAAGACTTTGTTTTTTTGGTTTTTTTAGTGTTCAATTTTCTCTTATAATTTAGAGTTTGTAAAGTATTCTTTGCTACTTTCTAGCTTACAAAGAATATAGAAACAAAGCATTGTAATCTGTAAAAAAATTCTGCAGCAAGAATTTGAGAATTTTGACTTCAAAATCCTTCCTTTCCAAAAAAGAAAGAAAACAAAAAAATGTATACCCTTAAAAACCATTTTTTGTGTTGGGTTCGAAAAGTTTGGTTTTCATGTGGAATAATTAGTTCCTGAGCTACAGGTATTCTTTTAGCAGATTTCACAAATCAATTGTTTACCATAATTATTGATTACAAGTTAATTGTTAATCATATTTATTTAATTCCATGTATCTCATACGGAATCTATTATATGTATAATCATAAATACTGATATTAATCTAGATCTGCCTTTGAGACATGGAAACATCCATTTTAAAGCGTGGAGGGCACGATCCTGATAAGCATCCGGATGACAGGATGTAATTTCGGAGAAGTTCGCGGTTACCAACACTGCCACTGCAGAATAGAATATACTCTCAATTCTATAAAAGTAGTCTTCCGCTCACGGATTCTCGTTGAGGAACGGGTTGCCAATCAATATTTTTCATTCTGCCTTCCACTCATGCCCATTCAAATTGGTCAAAAATTGCAATGATTTAAGCTGCAGTGGTGTTAAAGCTAATGCACGCTAGTACTACGGGAGAATGATCTCACATATACTGTGAAGCTATATATGCTTCTGATTATGTTTAGAGAAAACTTCTCTCTTTAGAAATTTGAAAATATGGTTGCGAAACATTTGTTTACATAATGCGAGATAAAAGGATGAGAGTGTTCTATTAATCTCTTTACCGAAGAAAATCCCTGCATTTTCCCTTAGAATATATATTATTTCACTTGTACTGACACGCTCAATTCCATGCGATTACCAATAACTTATTTAGATGTACGTCCCGCATTGAAGCTACATGAGGGCAATTTCAGTGAGACTCTGTGATTTTTAATCGCACTCAGATGACAAAACTTGAGTCTAAACCCCGCATATAAGATCTGTCTTCCCTGTACAATACCACACGGAGGACATTTTTCCCAGATGAAATCAATTTGCCCTAAGTTAGGGTATACGGCGTGTCGCTGTTAGAAGTTAATCTCTAACCCACAAACCTTAGGTTCTAAAGCGGTTGTGTCATAAGTTCACATGGGATACTATCATGACCAGAGAATTTCTGTTCACTAAAACTATTTCTATTTGACTCGAAGATTAAAATTAAAGAGAGACGAAATTAACACTTTTGGCTTTGAAGCATTTTTCAGGAAAAACGATTTTTGCCATTCATCTAAGTTACAGCCATTCCTAACGGTGGTTAACTGTAAAGTTTCACAAAACCATGATAAATACTCAGCACGTGTTCTTACTGATATGGAGTTTAAACTAAAAGATTGAGAAAGAGAGAAATGTAATAAAACATCATCTGAACATTAAATAATTGCGTTCAGCAAAAGTGTTTGTCACATACTTCTTAGTGAATAAGTATTTACTAAGTGCTATACATATTATAACACACAGACTATCAATTCATTTTTAATCATTTAATTCTGAAATAAATTGCAGATTATTTACGGATTATATACAGTAATGTACAAGCGCAAAAAACATTCTGTATAATAGCCCAATTCAGTCATCTCGAGCGGCGTCTCGCAAGAGCACAACGCTTCAATCCACTCTCTCTCGTTGGCGCCCAACTTCTCACTTCAATTCTTTTCCCCTTGGGAAGAAGAAGAGTCTCGAACGGAGGAATTTCGTTTCCGTGTGTAAGCCGACTCGGGTGTAGTGCGGCGGCTCTAGTGGTAAACTCAGCAGTCTGGACATTACAATATGTCCACATATATCACACACACATCATTACAAAACTTTGTTGAAGCTCATGCATATCTACAAGAGCCTAACGTCATATTTTTCTGTTCTAGAAATATGAAGGCATATTTGTAAACGAAAGAACAGAACTAGCCTCGTTCAGAAGATAAAAAACTTACCTTTACTATAGTAAAGATGAATAGTTGAGTTGATGATCGTTCAAGTGAAACATATACAAAACTTGTAAGGTTGGGAATATTTGGTAGGCGGCCATGAGATGGCAGCATAGGTGAGCTAGAGATGTAGCAAAACGGCGCTGAAGGTATGAATTTCCAGAGACAGCTTCGCTACGTATAGTATCCATTTGTAACAGAAGAGGTGTGAAGTGTATACGTCCAAGCCAGTACAGCGTACCGTTATTCAATTTTTGTGCAAGGTAGCTGTTTGTTGTCGAATGCAAGTCGTGTATTGCTTCGGAATAACGCAATGCATCAGGCTGCCAAAGCAACAAAGCACACTCTGCGTGCTTCCCGCAGGGAAGTGCTGCATCACCCGTCTTACATCCACGTCTATCGCCTTCAGATCACCACATGTTTATTCGGATAAAGATGGCCGTAAGAGGCCAGGGCTTCACCTGCAATGAAGCGGTGAGTGATAATGTGGAAGAGTGGCTCCATCATCAACCTTCGACCTACTTTACGGAAGATATCTAAAAACTTGTACCTAGTTGGGACATTTGTCTGAACGAGGGGAGTGCTGGTCTGTAGACTCTTTCGAAGCTTCATTAATGTGCTTCCCGATTGCTGTAGTGTTCATTTTCCATTAAAGTATCTGTAATTTTTGGGCACTAGTCTCTGTTTAACTTGAACGACTCTCACAAAAACAAACACTGTCTCGCGATCTGCATTTCGATATCAGTGGAGACAGAAATGAAAAAATTCACTTCGATCTCCGCATTTCTCGTATGCTGTTGTTACAAATTACTGAAAAACAAAATGCAATTTTTTTTTAATATTTGGTAAGCAATTGTTTAAAGTTCGATAAATATATATTTTTCCTACATTTCAGCTAAAACATTTATTATATTTGATTGCAAATGTGTTTATTGTATTTACTAATATGTCACTGTATCAGATAAATGTAATAAAATATCATATATTTTAACTTTAGATGCTGCTTTAAGATTTAATTTGAATTTTATTTGTTTCCCTATTCTGAAAATAAATTTCCTTCGTGAACAAACAAAGTAGACAACATTAAAATAAACTGGAGCTGAACCAAAGCCGATTTCATTACAATAATTCAGAAAGTCCATTCAAAACGACTTCATTCTCTTCTTCAATAAATGTTTTTTAAATTCGAGAAACATGTGCCATCAAGATATTCAGTTAAGACAAATTCAAAACGTCAGAGACAATATATGGTCTGTCAAATTTATTCATAAGTGCTTAAGCATAAAAGTACTTCCGAATCCAAATGACAACAGGCTTTTAATTTAATTTTAATCCATTTGCTTCGACCAAAATTCTGTCAAGTTTTCAATTTTTGATTCCATTCTCCTGATTAATGTCGAATCGCATATACTTTTGTTCGCGCCAAATTTGAATGTTGTGCTGCGGGAATACCAAACAAATCTAATTTTAACATTCAGAATAGATTATGAAACAAACCTCTAGCTATCGCCTTTCAATTGTGTAATTGTAGATTTTGATTTTGTATGGGATAATTAAGTTTCTCTCATAGAAATGCTCACATTTGTGTGCACCTGAAGGCCTTCTGTGATTATAAATGCTCTAGTGTTTTAAATTATTCAAATGAAGCCTGTTTATGCTCATAAACTGGACCACTTTATATGTAATTCTTATTAAAATGATACCGTTAGTTGCAAATTATTGAATGGCTATATTTAGAATCTTGAAAAAATTTATCTTTGTCATAAATTCTTGGTATAATTTTTCTTTGACTATATTTAAATGCCCCAGAAGTTTCATGGCATGTATAATAATACCTGAAGGGAAAATATATAATATATATTAACTTATCATCAAAATTCAAACTATTTTTGGATCGAAAAATTTTTGTACACTCTCTGTTTTCACACCCTTCTAGGCATATTCCAGTTTAGTGTCATTATTTTTTAAATTCATTGAATAATATAAAAGGTATCAAAATGTGAAATAAAATAAATTTTAATAATCAAGAACTTTTATAATTATCATGAAAACGTAAACTTAAGAAAAAGAAATAAGTTTCTTTAAGACTAAATAATTACCTTTATATTAATCTAGGTGAGCCACAGTATGTGAGAAGGACAGATAAGGATTCTAAAAAAATTGTCATTTCAATATTCCATTTGTTTTTAGACGATTTTTTTGTATTTCAAAGACACCTATCGTCCTTTTTATAAAAAATAGACTTTTGAAAATGTGTTTATTTTCTTGTTAATTTTAATTGTTTTATATGTTTCAAAGCAGACCGATTCTATCTTTTGTACTGTCATTGCTATTTACGTTGTTACCTATAAACAATTCATGTGTTTAGAATAGGTATAATTCTTCTTACTTCTTTGAATTAAGAAATGCGATATCTAATCGCTTTATGAGGTAAAAAACAGTCACAAACGCAGATGATCCCTCTAACAAACAAAATTTTATATTCTTAAATAATATGCCGCTTATTTAAGAAAAGTAATAATTCATTCATCAAAAAAGTTTAAAAATGATTATTTCAATCCCCTCGAATATCATTCTACGTGTATAAAATTCAAGGCACTTCAAAAATTTTCAAAGTTCCTGTTTGTATTTTGCCCAAAATTTTGTAATTCAATTCCTTTCAGGGGGGCCGCGGTGGCTAGTGGTAAATTGTCGGCTTCGAGGCCAGAGGGCTCCAGGCCCGAAATCCGATTCTACTGAACATATGCCGTGCATGGGACCAGCTTCACGCTAAATCATAAAAAACCCTATTAACACAAGATGCTTTACAATATTCATGTATATTTTCACGACTTTGTTCAGCATTCAGAATATCGTGAGATTAACGTACAGATATCGTATAATATCTTGTGCTAATAGGGCAGTGGCGAAACGCGATTCAAAAATACGATGTTCGTCCCCACCCATCAAAACGGGACGTTAATATAACTAAACTAAACCACATATTTCAGGAAAGTTAAACAACTTTGATCCTCGATAAGATCTGAGCATATAAAAACCACAGGAATTCAACAATCGATTCAGTATTCCTTGAATATAATGACCGTCTTTTAATGTTCTTTTATCAAGAATATGGAATAAATTTTTGAAGAACTGTTATTGTTATTTTATGTAAATAACAACAATAAGCATCAAATATCCAAATACAGTATGTATATATGTGCATATTTTGTATTAATTTAGACTAAAACATATTGATATGAACTGCATGAGACATAAATTTCTTATGGGTTATTTAACCCCTTAACATTGTAACTTTCTGTATCATCTAATTAGTATTAAATGAACACCTTCTGTTTTGATTCACCTAAGAATTCTTAGAGCACTTGAGATGAACAAAAGAATATGGAGGCCTTTCTCGATGTTTGCCATTTTTTTTCTCTTGACCGAATCAGATAATCGGCAATAATTTTAGCCCGTCTTTTAACGGCAATTTTCATCTCTTTTTTGATTACGGATTAAAAAGAACTTTAAAATGAATAAAGAACTTTGGAATAAGTAGGGGATAATAGCCTTTGTTACTGAAAATCCCAACCCCCCCCCCAATCAAATCAAATCAAATCACTTCAGATGTTGATGAGTAACCGGCCATTTTTGTATGGAATAATATAGTGCTTGAATGTCTTAATTTTAGCTTATAAGTTATAAAAAGCCATAATTCAATGCGCGAGAGGATCTCGGGCAAAGCAGTTGAAGGGTTAATATCTTTAAATCCTGTTGTAAATATTTATGTGGTTTTTAAATGAAATACATTTCATTTTATTTTTTTCAGCTATGTTTTCTATCAGTCTTAAACAAATATTAATTACAATTTTTCTTTCTTACTTCATATGTGAAGCATTCTGTTGCATCAGAAAGAAGCAAAATGAAATCTCAAATAAATTCTCTAAACAAAGGTCACTTGATTTACGTAGAAAAATTTTACTTTAAAACAGTGTCAAATGCTTTGTAGATTTTAGTGATATTTTCTTATAAGTAGATGCTTCACATTTTAAAATTCTATAAATCCCATTTCATAGTTTCAACTTCTTCCAATGCAATCGAAGAAAACTTATTAAAAATAGTCTTGTGCAGAACCAAAGCCTAAGTATAATGAAAGCCAAAGTCTAATTTAGTTATACTAAATCTCTAAAATTATATTGTATACATCTTCATTTTCTTCTTCAGAAAATGCTCTTAAGGTCCAAGAAACATTAGCCATCAAAGCCGTCCAACTAAATGATATCCAAATATTAGATTGAAATATCCAAACTTCCATCAAAGTAATCAAAATGCTTTATCGTAAAAGCACTTCCGAATCCATTTGACAGGACGCTTTTATTTTAATTTGACTCCATTTGTATCATCCAATCTTCCGGTAAGTTTTCACTTTTCGATGCCATTTCTCTGATTAATGCTGATCATATTTATGTTTATTATTGTCAGAATCGATTGTATGTTGCTGGATACTAAGTAAACCTAATTTTGACTTTCAGAATAGATTATGATAAACACAACCTCCAGCAATCGTATTTCAGTCGTGTAACAGTAGATTGTAATTTTGTACGGAGAAATGATTAAAAGTCACTTATTTAAAATTAAGTTTGCTTAATAGGTGGTTAACAATTTCTGGCCCTCGAGGTATTCTGTAATTATGAACGTTCAGTTGTTCTAATATATTGAAATGAAGTTTGTTTATGCGAATAGCAGCTTTCCTTCTTTTCCTTCCTGTATTCAAATTTATTATATTAGGTATCTGCTAAATATAAAAATATATTATAATGCAGTGGGTTGCTAGATTAATATGGACACTTTAGGATTTGCACATTTTTACGAATATCTCGTGGGAGGCTGAATGGATTTTCGTAGAACTTCTAACATGTAAATAAGAAGCTTGAACTCACATTTAACTGTTTGAACCCCGCTAGAGTGACAACTGAAGTGCCTCAAAAACTGGATTAAATTTTCATTCATTAAATCAGAATGAAATCCTCCGTTTTTCTACATAAATTCCAGGAGGACGATACCCTCGGTTGCGCGATAAATTGTCAAAAAAGAAAGGAACTAATTTTCTCCCTCTTCTCCGGCTTGTGTCGAATGAGGCGGTTTAAGGCAGGATAGGGCTCATAGGGTTAGTATTGAAGATTTCGTCACGAGAGTACTTAAGGGATCAACCAAAAATTTATGAAGAAGAAAATGATTTAAGACTCATCCCATTTCAAAGAAATATGATAATGACTTGCGATTTACTGCAGTGGTTTTGTTTGATGTGCGCACTATTTACATGCATTTTCGTAAAAGGGAGCAAGAATATTCGGGAAGATAAAATGGTTTTCTCGAAGAATCCTAAATTTTTCAGGATGTTTTTTGCTTATAACATACAGAATTGTCTACAAAGTTATACGAAACATACAGGATACTCGACAATATGTTAGAGACGCAATGTATGCAAATTTAAAGTAAATAATTTAAATATTGAAGGAAATATGAGTATTTATAGAAAATATTTTTTACTGCGCATGTGCGAGACGTAACGTAATTTGTCTTACATAATTTCAACGCCAGATATATAAGGCAACTTATATAAAAAAATTCCAATTAAATACCTTTAGATTCAGAAACATATCGATATTGCAAAGAGGTGAATTTCGGTTGCACTTTAGCAAAAGCTGAATGAAAAGGGTCCTTGCACCAACTGAAATTTTTTAACTTGAATCTTCGTATTGTTATCCTCAAAATTCAATTTAAATAATGCATATAATTTATAAATTTACATGGCTATTCACAATATCCAACTTTCCTAAAATTCAATTTCGAATTTTCTTTCGGCAATTTTTCTAAATGTGCCATTTTAACAGAGAAAATAACTGATACATGCATGTTTAATGCTTATAATTCAAACTAAAAGCATAATTATACATGCTTACAACTTACTATAAGAATATATAGGAATAATTTTAGTTAACTCAAATAAACTGGGAGTTATTATCAAAGAATAAAGTGTGCCCTTGTGCAAGAGAATAAAATGGAATGGTTATTAAAATTAAAATTACACATATTTCAACATTTTGAATTAATTTCATGTAATATTTAGACCAAGTCACAGTTTTATCAAAATCAATTTGTGATAAAATTGTGAGTTTTAAAACAAGCAAAATTTTAATTAAAAATTTATAAAAATCATGATTTTCTCATTAGTTTTAACGCTTATAGAGAAACAAAAACCTTTACTTTAACTGTAAGATCTATAGTTAAGGATACCGAAGAAAAGTTTACCGAATAAAGAGTATAAGCTGGAAAAAGTAAGTTACGAAAGAAGCTTAGTGAAGGTTCAAAGGAGATCAAAGAACTTTTTTTAAGGTAAGAAGACAGCAATTTTCCGTCTGAGAAAATGTTTTATAATCTTATTAAACGCCTCCGCATTCCAAATGCCTTCTCGTAATAATCGCTTATAGAAAGATGAAATGAGCATAAAATGCATCAAAAATGTTAATACATAGCAATAATGAGATTTGGAATTTCAAAGTTTGATAATGCTGACTTCTTTGAGTAGTTAAGATAAATTTCATCCTCATTTTGAAGTATGCTTGCTTACATTTTCTGAATTAAGATGTTTAAGAATCATAAATGAATGAAATTATAATCAAAATATTGCTTTAATTGGAATATGTGGGGAAAATACACTGTAATTACCTTTAAAAAATTGGTTGTTTATTTAAAATGTATGCCTCTTAGAAAGAAAATTTTGGGTATTCCTAATGTATAAATCTGAAAAAGGTATTTATCAAATACAATATATATTCTTCTTAAAATAAGTTGTTACTAGTAAAATTGCTTTGCGATATAGATAAGAAACCAGAAAACTAAAAAAATAAATATTATTACATTTAGATAACTTTTTTCTGCATAAAAAATTTCTAAGATGTACATATTATCTAAAGAATGGTTGGTGAATAGAAATCCAAGGATTATTCTATATATCAAACTTTCTTATCTTTAAGATAGATACAATTTAATTCAAAATATTAATAAATTTGTTTAATAAGTATTTGTTTTTGATGTGAGATAATTAATGGCTATTCATATGTATGAAAATTTCAAAGAAATCCAACATCATACAAATAATTATTTTATTGTATATTATTTATATTTAATTGCAATTATTATATTTTATTATCATTGTATTGCACTTATTATCTTGTTCACTCAAAAATAATCTTTTTAAAATAATGACAATATTTCTTCTTTTATTTTGTACTCCAAGTTTTCATTAGAAGTACTGATTCAAACAGAAAATTCAAAATATAAATTGTCGGATAGAAACACCAATAAAGTCTTTTGAATAAGTTTTGAACGCAAAATCTTCCTAGCTTTGTAAGCAGATAGCCAAGACATCAAAATTGCAAACCTTCAAGACATGTCAACATTTAGTACAAAAATCTATTAAAATTGAACTAATTGTTTAATAGTTAATTTCTGTAAAATTAATACATTCTTTATTCCTCTCTTCTATAAAAAATAAGAATAAAAAGGAGAATCACAAAAATACTTGAAATACCCGAAAAAGACTTTAAAAAATTAAAGGCCCAAACAATATTTTATCATCGAAAATTGGACATTTAAAAGCTTTATCAAAATAAAAATTCAGATTTAGTCAGCGTATTTTCAATATTTATAAAAAAAAATCACAAAATAGTTCTAACAGTATTTATTACCGGATCATTTTGCCAAATGCCAGACTTCTTTCAATGAAGAATTAAAATTTATTCGAATCACAGATACAACCATATTTAACCCTGTAAAAATATAGAATGGAATTAAATTGAGTAAAGATTCAAAAAGTTATATTTAAATCACTAATAAATTCATTTGCAAAATTAGTTGCGCCTTGTTGCAAGAGCTAGTGACAAGAAAAAATACACTTCATATCTGATCAACAATTTTCTTCAAACTACAGACCGAAACAAACATATTGTGATAAATTAACTTTTCAGAATTCTGTCTGAAAGAATTTCTTTGTATGGAAAGAAAAATAACAGAACTTCGTGTGAAATTACGAAGAAGCACTTAGTGTCTGCTTTCCTTTGATGTCATTTGATGTTATCCGTACTTCCAAATGAATTTTTAACATACTTTTGTGAAAGAATGGGCATTTTAGATCATTCACTGAGAAAAGTGGAAATTTCCCTTTGAATTAACTTTGTTGCGAACGAATGTTGAATACATGATCTTTAAGCCATGTTTTTAGGATGACTTCCTGCTTCTAGGACTACGAGGCAGAGAGTAAACATCCTTGAAAGACATTGGATTATCTTAATGAAATAAACATCAAACATTTAAAGCTTTCGAGTGGAGTAGAATCCTTCCAAATTTAAAGTTTGAGACAAAGCAAAAATGCCTTATTTGAAGGATATAACAATATTCGATTGAGAACCAAATTACTGAATATTTCTAATATGCATATCAAATCAGAACATATTTACCTTCTCACTGAGATCTGTAAAATATTTCATAAATGTTGTCGCTTCATAGTCAATATCTAGGTGAATTTAGCATTTTAAAAGAGTGGATATGTTGCGTTTTTCGTTGTTACAACTTATATATATTTTATGTATATGAAAAGCAAATTATTGGTATAATGTTTCCTTCAAATAGGTGAAAATAAATTAATGTAGTATATGAGTTTTAATTCTTAAAAAATCAAATATCATTAAAAAATCTTACAAACAGACAAGATCGTGAATTGGGATAGAAAAGACAAAGGCATCATTATTGGAAATTTAAAAAATCGCCAATTTTGTGCATATACAGGGTTGCTATAATTAACAGTAATAATTGATCAAATTCAACGAAAATTAAATTAAATATTAAGAGAAATTGAATTAAAAATTAAAATTCTTTTGCATTATACAGAAAGGCGCATATGCAGCTGCTTCTTATAGAATACACGAAAACAAAATTAGAACTTCAAAAATTAAGTAAAATTATAAAAAATAAACATTAATAAGAAGAGAAGCCTAAGAAGAAGAGAACTAAGACTGGCTGCTATAATTATCATTTTGGAAAATTATTCTTCAAATTTCTTAAAATTATTCTTAACAAAATAAAAGAAGAGAACTTTATCATTGACAATAACACTAAAATCTTGAATTTTATCAAAGAAAATAAAATTTATAATATTTATACAATTGATTTTGAAAATCTCTTTACTAGTCTCCCTCACAATAAATTAATTGAAGTTTGCTCAAATGTATATGATTTATACCTAAATACTAATTTAATTGATAAATATAAATGGTTAGAAATTTGCAGAGCTAATATATGAGAAAATTATTTATTTAATGGAATTAACTACTATAAACAAATTCTTGGAATTCCTATGGGTTGTTGTTTCTCCAGTGCATTGGCCAATTTATTTCTTCATTCATTTGAGAGAGAATTAATTAAGAATAACTTTGTGTTCGGATTCCGTTTTATTGATGACCTTTTATTGTCTAGCTATGATAATGTTAATTCCATTTTTAACTGCTATCCAGAGGAGCTTAAAATAAATAAAACTAATAATGAAGTGAACAAATGTAATTTTTTGGATCTGTAAATTAAAATTATAAATTCAGGAGTCTCTGTCGGATTTTATGATAAATGAAAAGATTTTAAGTTCAAAGCTATTACACTCTGCAATTTTCATACATGTCTTCAGTTTAAAATTTTAAAAAATTCTATATTTTCTCAAATTAATAGGATTAAAAATATTTGTAATAGCCAATATACTTTTGTTAAGGCTTTAGATGATTTAAAAAATATATTAAAAGATAACGGATATACTGGTTATTTCCTAAAAGTTAATAAATTATTAAAAAATAGTTTTAAAAATTTCTGTTCTTCTGGAGAATAGTTCGAATTCTTCTACATAGATGGAGCTAGAAGCTTTCTTCTTGATGTTATTGGGCTTTCCATGTTTAGAGCGTCTGTTTTGAAAGAGGATGACTTTTTGCTTTCTGTCTCATTATTGTTTCTGTTGTAAAGGTATCTGTTATGTTTTTTCTTTTTTCCCTTTATCCTATTTTCAGATGTTGGACAAAATTCAGGCCACATAAAGAAATAATTTTTGACTAATGGTCATTCCTTTATTCAGAAAATTTTTGTCTTGTTTTAGAGCTACAATGGCGTGTGGTCTCTGAGGAAGAATCACCATTTTGGTTCTTTTCCAATTTTCTTTCATTTTGCTTTCATTCTAATTCTATTTTTCGTTCTAATTTGCTTTTTTGTGTTTTATATTAAGGTCTTATTAATGTTTCTTTTTTATAATTTTACTTAATTTTTGAAGTTCTTATTTTGCTATAATTAAATTTCGCCTATTCAGAAAGCCAATTCGGTGGCTCCAAACAAAACAAAATTTCATTAGTATGTATAGCACAAGTGATGTGTTCTGTGAAAACTGAAATGAATAAAATAAAAATAAAAACAACGGAAAAGAAAGAAAAAGGCGACAATAGGCGGCCCTGTAACATTATCGAAATCGATTTTTGCAGATTCCTTTGTTACTAAAGTTCTTTTGAGTGTTTTTTAATTCAACTAAAGATGTTGCCTAAATTCAATTCTGAACATAAATTCATTTTTCTTCAAAAATCGTTTTACCTTTTTTTCCAAAATATTACTAGAATGTAGCACAAGGATGAGGTCTCTAAAAACCAAAAATAAAACGCGTATAAAAACGGTATTTTGAACCAAAGAGATTTTACGTTCAGAATTGAATTTAGGCAACATTTTTAGTTAAACTAGAAAAACACCTCAAATTAAAGTATTTAATTTTGCTTCAGTAGTAAAAAAAATCTGGAAAAGCCGCCTACGATAATTGCGCAGCGCCACCTATTGACAAAATTTTATCTTTATTTTCAGGTTTCACAGAGAGCATTAGGGTAAAGTGGGGTAAGTAGGTACTGTTTTTTCATCATAAATTTATACGTTTCTGCTAGCTATAATTTTCCTCTTTTATACTTTTATACTACAATGTATTGTGATATATTAAAATGTTCAACAGACTTTACCTTTTAAATGGTTATAAGAAACTTGTTGCAACTAATAACACTTTTTGATGTAAAAATTAATTTTATGCGTAATCACAGGTACCCAGCTCCACATTTCATCAGGATAACTGTGCACTCCCCCTCTTAGACTTAGAAATATTAAAGAGAATAATTATTTTGGCGGTGTTCTTTTATTATTGAATAATATTTAATGATTTTTTACATGTTTAAAAACCAATTTTAATACTTTTATAGCAATTGTAATTGAGGGAGGACACTGACCTAGCAGTAAACTTACAGAATCTTAATTATTCTGAAGCGACTTGTAATGAAACACTTATTTAATTTTATATAATCCTTTTTCAATTATTATGCGCATGTGCACAAACATACGAACGTTTTTATGCATTTGTGTGAAACAGCGGACTATATGATAACTTTTCAGTATAACTGTATTTATTGAAAACCCTAAAATTAACAAAAAAAGTTATTTTCAGAAACCGCTGATAGATATAAGTAATTTCAAATATTAGATAAACGTTCATAAATAAATACTAAACTTATTAACAAAATCCTTAAAAGGATTTTCAAACTGAATTAAACAGCAAAGCATTTAAAGTAACTTATTGCAAAGCATGATGCGAGTAGTTAATATTGGAGACTAGATTAAGATAAGGTAAGCTAACTGACTCGAAATTACCATACTTGCACTATATACTGTTGAATTTTTTTCGCTTGGAGACATAGAACCAGCTCTAGGGACTTCAGAATCTACGAACTTTAATTATAACATCCCTATATTTAGCTCAAAAACAATCAACTAGAAAAATTAGAATAACCTTAAAAAATAAACAATTTTAACTTAAATTTTAAACAAACACTTTATAAACAATAAAATTTAGATAATAAAATTTAAACATTGTTTAAGTCGCGCGCAATTGCAGCTGTAAACGAAAAACAAAGAACAATGGAAATCAATATCATTTTCGAAGAAAGCCAAAAAACAAGAATAAACTCAGAGGGAATCGAAAAAAAAACATACAAGGAATCCATTCTAGGCCATTTTTTCAAGGCTAAGGACTTTATTCGAAATGGATTCAAAATAATAATTGGGAAATTTTCTGTAAGAAGCTTACATTGCGCCAGAAGCTATATTTGGCGTTACAAAAAAATCTCCCAATTATTATTTTCAATTCATTTCGAATAAAGTCCTTAGCCTTTGAAACCAGCGGGAGTGGCCTCCCCTAAACTTTCTTGTACTTCTCAAACATTTGTCATTTCCCTTCCCCCTGCGTGGATAAAAAATTCGAACCTATTGTAACCCAGAATGCAATGACTATCAGAAGGTTTTTCATTGTAGATTATAGTGATAGTAAAATATTTAGGTGAAGAATCATATTCCAAGAGATACGTATGTATTAAAACTTAGCAATATTTATTTTTTATCAAATTCTAGCAATGCAAGCTCAGCGTGCGGAGGACAAATAGAGCAATTGACCTCGTTCCATTACCGCAGAATAACTTGCGCATACGCAGAGATTGCTTCCACTACGCAAGTAAAACAAGGAAGTGACGTAATCCATCCACGTGCACAGAGATTGCTACGCATGTGTATGGAGAATCGGATTAGAAAAATTAATTATGCAATTTGAACGCCTTTTTCTTAACCAATGGAAACGAAATTTGGGCGCAGATCTATAATTAATGTTAACTACCATTATTTCAATTTTTATTTATCTAAGCCAAAGGGTTGAGATATAATTTTTACAAGTATGCGATTATACAGGCCGACACACAGTCAACCCTTTGACGGATTTAGCCCAAAATTTTAAACGGACCTAAATTCATGACGATAAAACTGTGTACCAAATTTTTTCCATCTAGCTATTCAAGGTTTTGAGTTATAGTGTCCACATGACTTCGGACATACAGACTGACAGACTTCCCGTTGACGGATTTTGTCCAAAATCTGATAGAAACCTACAAATTATGTTCAAAGACCACATACCAAATTTCATCCCCGTAGCTCTAATAGTTTTCGAGTTATCGTGTTCACAGACAGACACACGCACACACAGACAGACATAATTCCAAAATTGCGTTTTTCGGACTCAGGGAGGTCTAAAACGTGGAGATTCGTCAAAATCTCGAGTTCGAATTTTTTGACGATTACAATACTTTCTCTTTTTATATTTCGTATACGAGAAAGTAAAAATGGACTAGAATGGATTCCTTGTTTTTGTTTTTTTTTTCGATTTCCTCTGAGTTTATCTTTGTTTTTTGTCTTTCTTTGAATGATATTGATCCCTATATTCACATTTTTTATCATTCCATCTGAAAATAGTTAGAATTTTACTTTGATGGTATGCTGGCAAAAACAAATGGACCAATAGCAAAAATAAAATAAATATGTCTGATGCAAAATTTTATGAATTGTAATATTACTACAGAAATAACATTTTTTAATTAATTAAAAATTAATTGCAGAAATTTGATAATATAAAAAGATCCTCCTCTACTTATGCAAATGAAAAACGAAATATCATTATTTTTCAGTTTCTAGAAAGTTCGTTTTTAGCTTCTGGTTTTCAAAGCAAGTATGAAAAATAAGATAATCTACAATATTAGTATTGATAGAAGTAACTGTTCATTTTAAGATTAATTTTTAAACAAAAAAGTAGATTAAAAACTCATTATAATTCTGTAATTTCATTTATGTTATAAATGTTTTAAAAGAACAAATATTAATAATGATGTATAGAAATGATTATGTATTCCAAAAGGCATAAAATCATATCATTTCAATACATATATTAATGGTCATACAATTGTGATTTGTAGACTTTTGTATAGAAGCGCAAAAAAATCATAATTCAAAATTCTGATGATTTATTTATAATTCTACTGATTATTTTGCTTAAGGATAAATGATAAGCATGCATTTTTCAAGAAAAGAAATGATGCCATACATCCACAGAATACTCTATCTTCTTACGAATCTACTCTGAAAGGAATAAGTGCTACAGATAAATCACATCTTTGGATAAATATGAACCCCTTATGTATCGCTTCCCTTACTATGAAAAGCCTCACTTTATCATCGGTGCGGTAACACCTATAATGATATTGCTGGGGCATTTTCTCTGCATCTTGGAAAATACATCCATTCCTTAGACATTTTGCTTTACATGATCCAAAGGAAACTATAAACATCTAAGATCAAATAAGTGGAAAGTAATACATTTTTCGATGAAAAATTATATCATTTTCTTTCATAGTTAAAGCAAATCTATAAATATTATGTCATAGTATACTTAGAATAGTATTCAAAGCCATGTATGTGGAATATTGTGGGAATATATATCAAATGCATACATTTACTAATGTGTAAAGCCAATTTACTATATTAAAAATACTGAATTTGAATTAAATTTACAATCCAGAATATTTAGGATGCAATTGTTACACAATTATCTCTGTGGTTCACTTTTTCTGATATACAATATTTTGATCATTTTCCTTTTTCTTGCTGAAGATATTTTACATTTTTTTTATATACATATTACGGACAATGTAGTAAATCGGTTCTTATATATAATCGAGGCCGTAATTATATAAATAACTGTTTTATATACGATTATTATATATATAATCATTGCGGTAAAGGTATATAATAATCGATTACTCACATTGGCCATAGCATATATATCATATGATTTATGGAAACTCCATTTGCATTATATTTGATTACTATTTAACATATCAGTTTTCTTATATCTTAATAATCATTGTCGAGCAATAATAAATTTCCTTTTATCACTGAGAAAAACATGCTTTAATCTATCAAATTTAATATTTGCATTTAAACGTAATATTATTTTTATATTTTAAATTCAAAAATTGATTTCATTGACATGTTTCCCACTTGCAATATACGTTATAGACAAAGAGTATTCAAGATTTATAAAATGCTAAACATTTGGAGATAATTTGAATAAAATAATTCATGATCAGTAGTGTAGAATCGTGGAACGTACAATCGTAAGAACACACATTTTACAGTAAAGATTTTGTCACGAGGGCATTTTGAAGTAAAAAACACTTGAGCGCACTCCGTTTCACAGAAATCTGATATTGATTTGAAGCATGCATTTTCGTAGAAATAGCATGGATATTCAGGGAGATAGAGAAGCTTCTTAAAAAAATACCAAAATTTTCTGAAAGGTTATTTTGCTTATAACATGCAGAGTTTTCAACCAAATTATATGAGTTATTGCAGAATACTCGACAATACATTAGAGAAGAATTGTATTAAAATTTGAAGTAAATACTTCGAATATTAGTGGAAAAATGAAGTTCGAAATAATGGAATAATTTTTAACGGTGCATGCATGAAACGCAGTTTAATTTTTCTTTCAAAACTTCTAAGCGAGATAAATAGGGCAACTTATATAAATTCCACTTAACAACTTATATTAATTCCACTTAAAAACCGTTAGCATTCGGAAAAAATTTGGAATTACAGCGAGGTGAGTTTCGGTTACACTCTAACACAAGCTAAATTATGAGGTTTATGCAAAAATTTATATATTTTTTAATTTGAATCTTAGTACAGTATTACTAAATTTTATGAAAGTTGAATGTCCTGAATAATCATGTATACTTTTATTAATTAAATACATTTTTTTTAAATTGCAATTCGAATATTCAAGGGAAACCTGCTTTAAAAATGAATACAAGAGGAAACGACAAATTTCTGACTAAGATGGGAGAGAATATTTATTTTTCTTATGAGATAGTTTTTAAAAAATGCAAAATTAACATATAAACAGCAAGTTATTTTAAATAAATACTAATGAATATAATTAAAGAATTTTCATCAATTGAAATTAATTTCAATAATAACTTTTAATAAAGAATCAGTATATCAGTATACTTAAAATAACAATTATGCAATAAAATTTCAAAATTAACAGCTAAAAGTTTAAAGTTTTTAGATGTGAAGTAAACTGTTAATTTTGAAATTTCAGTTATAAATTCCCAACTGAACAAAAACTTCATGTATCACTGCTGTCCTCGGTCAAACAAAGCTAGACTAAACATATTCATTTTGAAACACTTTATTGCGGAATTTAGAATTTATTTATTGATAGGAGGACATTATTTTATTTGTAAAGCGATTGAAGTATGGAAATTTATTGGAATTCCAGAAGCAAACCTTATTTTCATTAGTTGTTCCATCAAACTAAAAATCAACATGCTCTAGAGGCGAACTCTCTCTCTTTTCTGCATTTTAGTTGAAGTTTATAAATTTTAGAACAGGAATTGTATATCGCGGATTTTACGCTGGAACTTTACTAAGTTTCGTCATGATGTTTAGAATTAATTACAAATATTTTCTGTTGCATAATTGCATAACTTTAAAATTCATAATGGCATTAATATTTCTTGAGGCATGTAAGCTTGACGAGAGTTTTCAAGAAATCTTGTAAATTTCTCGCAGTTTATAAACACTTCCTATGAAACGTGTTTCGCACGGATAAAGGAGATAAGTATAAAGATGGTTTCTGAATACTAATTAACTGTGATGCGAATTTAATTCATCAAAAATAAGAACTCTGACATTCTTAAGAAGGATTATGAGTGAAATACTAGCATATAGTTCATCTATTACAACTGGTAGAAACTCTTTTAAATGATGAATTAGGGAGCAAGCTTGTGAGAAATGTTGAGAACTTAGTTAGGCATCTATAATTATTATTAATACTTATTGCTTCAAAAGGAATGAAGATTTATCAGGAATTCGAAACATAACGAATCAAAGTTGCTTAAATATCATACTTCAAAGTTAAGTTCATTACTGAACAGCCGCGTTCGGCTCCCACCTTGTTCATCCATTATATTAATTTAATTAGTTTAGATATGTCAGCCAACATTAAATTTTCAAATTAATTCGATTTTTGGTGAGATGAAGACATCAATTGCTGCAAAAGACTGAGTGGACTAGAAAATGCAAGAATATATAATGTTATGTTTTTATTGATAAATAAGGCATATACTGGAAATATGCATATACTCTTAGGTATTGGAACGATACTGATTTTTTACAAAAAACTAAGAAATGAACTACCGGTGCTTGTAGTGAGAAAAATCCTCTACTTTTTTCGTTCCCCTGATACTTACTAGCAAATCTTTTAATATATTAGTATTTTCAGTCTCGTTTTCAGGGGTTTAGGAAATGTTTACTGTTTGGAGTTTTTTTACTTAGGTTTTGTACCATGTGTTGTGTTCAGGTTTGAGTATGCGTTATTGCGTTAGAGGTGTTTTTTTTTAAATTTGGCGTTTTGAATAATATAATTTTAATGGTGACTGCACCTTGATATGATTGATGAAATCTTATTTCTCCCAGCCTAATATAATCATGACTGGTCGTGTTATTGTAACAACAAGTTAAAATCCTATGTGCCAATTGTCACCTGTAATAATAGGTGTCTTTTGTGTAATTTTATTATTATTGATGTGATTCTATCTTCTCCCAGCCTGGCTGGTTCAGCCATGTAATTATTTTAAGAAATTAGATGTTTTAATTTCCACTAATGTCCATGGTGTAGTATGTAATTTTTTTTGAAATTTTAATAAATCCTCATGGGCTTGGAGGTGGTGGGCCTGGGTGCCTCGGTCTGTCCGGGACCGGCTGCTGTTGTCTCTTCTTCCCTTCGGACCATTTCATACCTTAAGCCAATGTGACTGGTTGGTTCGAGATGGGTTGTGCAATGTAGACGTCGAAAGGCGAAAACAAATTGACATGGAATCCATAAAAATCTCAAGAGTCATCAAAACTGGAGGTGTCATATAATTAAGTAGTAGAAAAAACTACAGTTAATGAGTTAAAATACAGCTCCAATCCATTTTAAGTTTTATTTTATAATTCTGTTCATCCGACAATAAAAATTATCTTTCGTGGTAGCAGCCTAAATGCCGAAATTCAATAAAATGCCTGATTCAATGTTCCAACCAATAATTCTCAAATAAAACAAAACACATCTAGCCCAGTAAAAGAAAGCCCAAAATTGGAGAGAAAAAACATGAAATGATATAGTTTTGAAAATTGGAACACATGTTTGTAAGCGGATCGTGATGAACATTTCAAAAGTTCTCGATCCTGAGGGGGAATTATTGAATTTCATTCCTCTTCTTCCTTGAATGTCTGGAAAGCTATTCAGTTTTCAAATTACAATAGATTTTCAAAATTAAAGAGAGTAAGCTTCCCTGCATAGACTTGCTTTTATTTTTCTTCTAGCTTTAACAGTTCGGTGATAATGGGTCTCAAATTCGTGCGGCATCTTGGATTTGAACCCCGTTTTTCAGTTTTTCTTAAATATTTCAAAAACTATTCGATTTACAAATCACATGTGGTATAACAAATTAAAAAGCGTACAATTCCCTACAAATGCATGTTTTTATTTTTCTTTTAGCTTTAAGTTATTAAGATAATTGGTTTCAAAGTGGATGAATTTGTATAAAATCATAAATGATAGTCCAGTCAACGAAGGGTATGAAAAACATTAAATCATATAATTATATAAATTATGGTTTTGAAAATTGCTACACATGTTCACGAGAGGCTTCTGTTGAACATACTAAAAGTCCCGGTCTTGGGGGAAGAACTCGTGCCGCCATCTTGGATTTCATTCCCTCTTTTCTAGTTTTTCTTGAATATCTCGAAACCTATTCAGTTTTTAAGTTTCAATTTATTTACCAAATTAACGACCTTAAAATTCCCTACAAATGCATGCTTTTATTTTTCTTCTAGCTTTAATAGTTTCTGAGGTAATGGGTCTCAAAGTTTGCCTCCATCTTGGATGTTAACCCCTTCTTTTTAAAACTAAAACACTATTTAACTTTTGTCTGTTCGTAAAATATTTTTTGCATGTGATTGTTTTTTTAATTTTAAATAATATGATTCAACTTATAGTTAGCTCATTAATATTTCTGCAGTAGATCTGTAAAACGTATTACTTTAGTAAATTGCATAGCCTCATATTAAAATAAAAGTGGCTATAAAGGCCCAAACTTACAAGGATAATTAGAACTAAAACATACCTTTTTTAAGTAAAATAAATTATTTTTAAATAACGTAGTGTAACGTTTATATTTCATCACATTCCGTAAAAGGTGTGTGTACTTGTATTCTGCATCATAAATAAGAACTTACAAATATAGTGGACTCCCGCTTGCCATAAATTCTTAAAACGCAAGGGAAAAGTTGCGAGTAGTTCTCATACAGCATGATAAACAGTCCCGTATTATGCTTGAGGTAAATTTAACATTTTGTCGCTTAACAAGCAACACCACCTATCTCAATTTTTTGAAATTTCAAAGAGGAAGAAAATATTCATTTTATCGCAACCAATAACGAATATTTCTGAATTTTTTTCATATCTGAGAGAATTAAGCCGTCTAGTATTCATACCAAATGTTAAAAACATTCAGAAATATTCATTATTGGTTGCGAAAAAATGCGTATGTTCTTCCTCTTGGAAATTTCAAAAAAATGAGGTAGGTGGTGGTGTTTGTTAAGCGACGATTTTCGCATCTTTTTGGATTTTTTTAACTTCATTTTTCTTTTGTTTGTTTTATTTGTATGTTGTTTGTTTGTTTAGAAAAGCAAGTATATACACTTACCTGTTCGTTATATATGAATCATAAAGCTGGCAGTTTAAAAAAATAACATTTCACCCTCTCAAAATGAAAAACCTACTTCATAACAAACAGTTCGGTTTTCGAGACGACAGATCCACTGACGACGCCATTACCAATTGATTGCAAAGATACAAGATGCTAAAAATAAGAAATTGCATACAATGGTCATCTCCCTGGACGTCGTAGAAGCTTTTGACCATCTGCAATATAATTCAATTCGCAATAGCCTAGATGAAATCAACTTCCCCTCTCATACAATTGAAACCCGATACTTACTGATAAGAAGGCTACCATCAAAACAAACCCAAGACCCAGTCAGCTGGTCATAACAGCAAAGTTGCGCACAACGTTCCTGCACAGTAGGGTGGATCGAAAAATCAAAGTTTGGATAAAATAATCGGCATAGGGTGCAAAAGTTGTCTTTTAAGTGTATTAGCATATATGCAAAATTTTTTCAACTTTGTTTAATATCTTCCGGTGCACCAAAAGCTTAAATATTTGCGAAAATTATTTTTTTATTTTTATTTTATGCAATTTTATGCAAATTTCGAATTAAAAATCAAAAATTAAAAATGTGTTGAAGAAACGATTTTACAAGGAGAAACGTAGAGGAGAGGGTCAAGGAATGATAAAAAATACCAACAAAAATTGGAAAATTATCGTACTGAAAAAATATCATGTTTGTTCGATATCACATTTTGTAAGTGTACAAATTTCGATAAATGTAAATTTCAAGAAGACATGAACATTTCACTTGTTAAGTGATTGTTTATAAAAGATCGAATATTAGAAAGGAAAATGGTTATTGGAGAAGTGTAAGTAATTGCTAATGAAAAAAAGAGAAAAGGAAAAAAAGAAAACAGATGGAAGACAAAAGAATAAAACGTAAAATGGTTAAAACTGATGCTGCTCATGCTCAATCAAAGGAGCTGCTTGAGCTCAACATTATGTCTTCATCCTTGTATACAGATACGGATGTAATTACCTTGGAATATCAATCATAAAATCGTTTAGATTTCCTTACCTTAGCAATGTTATCTATACGGAGTTTCAGAAAGAACAGCTACTTTATTTGCCAGTGCTGTTTTACAAGACATTGGAATTGTACACGAAGGCGAGGCTTCGTATGTGGTAGATCGCAATAAAATTCGTAGACAGCGTAAAAAGCTTTAAAATGCAGTTGCAAAGTCTATTAAGTTAACAGTGTCTTTGTCTCTTTTAACCGGATTATATTTCGATGGGAGGAAGGAAAACAACAAAAGTGCTAATTAAGAAGGACACAAGGTACTACCCAAAGACCACGAAAGAGGAGCATTACACTCTTGTAAACGAACCTACCTGTGTATATCGGACATGTTACTGCTGCAACAGGAGGAGCTAAAGCCATAAAAGAAGCAATACTCAATTTTTTGGAATACATAATATGAGATTAAATGGGCTAACAGTAATTGGATGCGATGGAACAAATGTTAATACTGGGCACAAGGGAGGTATTATTCGCTTGATGAAACTTGCCTCAATAGACCATTACAATGGTGAATTTGTTTGCTTCAAACAAATGAGTTACCCCTCCGTCATCTACTAAATTCTTTGGATGGGCAACAGCTGGTACTAAAGAATTTTGTCGACCACTTCGTAAAGCGATCAAAACCTACGAGGAACTACCTGTAGCTCCTTTTTCTTCAATAAATGTGGAGAATATGCCACATAATATAGATAGAATGGTTCTCAGCAATGATCAGCAATATCTATATGATATTTGCCTAGCGATATCACGTGGTGAATGTTATTCTGACCTGGCATTAAGAAAGCCTGGTCCAGTTGTTCACTCAAGGTGGCTAACAATTGCAGGTAGAATTTTAAGGTTGTATGTGGTCACAGAAAAACTATCTGACAATCTTATTATTCTTGCAACATATATTATGAAGGTATATGCAACCTGTATGGTTCCATGTCAAGACAAATCCCTCCATAACAGAAGGAGCGCTGCATATTTGGAGATTTATTTCATTTTTTAGATATTTGGAACCCAATTTAAGAAATATAGTACACACTTTTATTCAACGAAATAGCTTCTTTTGTCATCCAGAAAATTTGCTATTGTCAATTCTCACAAATAACAGAGAGAATATAAGGTCTTTAGCACTACGAAAACTAATTTGTGCTAGATATGAAATCAGAGGATTATCAGAATAAGAATTTTTCAAGTACCAAAAATAGACTTTAAAGCAAAGGATCTTTTTGCACTTATTAACTGGCAACGAGTTGGACATTTGAACCACCTCTTTTGATGAATGTGCCATTTAAATAAATAGAGAACATGGTAAAAGTTAGACAGAGGAATGGTCAAAATATCCATGCCATACCCAAGCTGTAGAAAGGTGTTTTCTCATAGTGTTTGAAGCGTCGGAAAGTGTATATGGAGAAGAGAAGAGACACGGCTTCATATTGAATAGGATACAATCAAGAAGTCTTATCAAGCATTATAATACAAAAAGGATTACATCCTTTAGAAATATGTAAATCTTCAAATTAATAGAATTAAAAAATCTATGATTAAGTTCACTTTTTATAAGTTTTGTGATTTATTGCTTTGACTATTAAATTTATACTTCATGTATTATTATAAAATTATAATTATTTATAAGTTTACACTTTAATACTTGAATAATCTGCCAATTTTTCAAATATTTTTCATTAATTCACAATTTTTAATAGATATTTGTAAAAATGTCAATTTTTTATCTTTTTGGGGAGCTTTCAGGCCACCAGAAGATATGAATGAACTTTAATAATAATAAGAAAATGCCAATTAATATACCCAAAACAAAACTTTCTTACCCGGCGCTAAAGGAAATTTTGAAAATATTTTTTTTATAAATTTCCCCCAAAAAATGTCATTTTTAACTATTTTTGGAGCACTAGGGGCGCTGGAAGATATGAATGGATTTCAATAAAAAAACTAATATACCTAAGACATAACTTTTCCACCCCATGCCAAAAATAATTTCAAAACAAAACAAAAAAAATTGTAAATTTTCATAAAAAATTCAATTTTTAACTCTTTTTGAGACGCTTGGGGCACCGGAAGATATGAATGAATTTCAATAAAAAAAATTATATAAACTAATATACTTAAGACACAACTTTCCCGCCCCATGCCAAAAAGAATTTCAATTTTTTTTTTCCTATACTTTTCGATCCACCCTACTGCACAGGTCCAATGTTCTGGAACCTAGTGGCAAATGAGATCATATCCAAGAAATGGCAGCCGAACGTCCATTTATAAGCCTTTGCTGATGACTTTATCTTCATCATTAGCGAACCCACGGGAGCAAAGCTAAAAGCTACTGCTCAAGCAGATCTCACGAAATTCCAACACTGGACTAACGAACACCAACTCAAGGTATCTACAGAAAAATCCACCACAATCCTCATCAGTAGATTAGTAAGTGTTCCTCGAGTAAAATGGGATAATCATATAATTAGAAGATCTATCTCCCTTAAATACCTAGGAGTAATAATAAACAACAAGCTGAATTGGGCCGATTACCTCATCAACACGAAAACTAAACTAACTCACTTTCACCAAAAAATCACAAGAATATCCGGAACAAACTGGGGACTTAACAATGACCTCAGGAGAAGGCTGTATGAAACAGTGGCAGAGCGTGATTCTTCACGGAGCTGCAGCATGTGCCTATCCACTATCAGCCAGACAATCCAAGCTATTGAATTCAATTCAGAGGACGTTCCTGCTTAACATCACAGGGGGCATATTCCACTAAGCCAACAGCTGCACTCCAGGTCATAGAAGGGGCCATACCGCTCCACATCAAAGCAGAACAGGAAGCGGCCTACGTCAGAACAGCCAGACTACACAAAAAATCTAATTACAACAACATCAACTTCAACCCCAATAACTCTGAGTACAGCACAACATTCACCAAATTCCACCCAGCAATTTTTTAACTAGAAGACAGAATCTCTCTAAAAAAGCAATTCCTTCCAGTACCCGGTTTCAGTATTTACACAGACGGCTCAAAGATGGAAGACAAAACAGGCAGCGTCTTCTGCAGCATGGAAGAAGACACAACGAAGTACGAATGGATGGCGCAACTTAGTCCCTTCAACACAGTCTTCCAAGCAAAGATTCTTGCTATGCAGGAGGCTAGTCTTTGGGCAAGCAAGACCAACCAACTGGCTAAGGTATGGTCAGACAGCGAGTCAAGCTTCCATTCATTTGCTTCAATTGACACCAAGAGCCCTATTACTCAACAAACACAGGAAATCTTACTGAAATCTACAAGCATTAAATTTGGATGTATTAGGGCTCACGTCGCACGCAGCGGTAATGAATCGGCTGACGTACCATCCAAGAAGGAAACACAGGAGGGAATCCCCACATACATCCCAGAGTCAGGAAACCATATCAAGAGTCTGCTATAGAAAGAGTCCGTCATCCGCTGGCAAAAAGAATGGGACAATGGATGGTAACAGGCAGGAGTGTTCACAATGCTTTGCCTAAAGTCAAGACGACTCCTACTTCATCGTAAAGGCCCGAAATAATGTTCGTCAAGGGCCATGGTCCGTTTCCGACATATCTTAAACGATTCAACATCAAAAGCAGCGATTCCTGTGGCTGCGGAAACCTGGGAAACCCCTTGCACTATGCTACAAGCTGCCTGTTTCCAACCTCATACCACCTGAAAAAACCGTCAGCTGACCTGGAACCACTTTGGTGGAAAAGAGTTATGAAGAACAACAATTCTAGGGCGGAAATCAGAAAACCCATCCACTTCATCGCGGAGAACGAAACACTCTTTTTTCCAAAAGATGATGACAACAACTAGCCACAGACTCAATTAACCCTAAGTACTCATCTTCTCCCATACATAAGCCACCACCTTCTCAAATTCAGCAACACAAAGACTTGAAAGAACTAACAGTTAAATTACTAAATATTATATTCTTTTGTTCTAAATGTCCTCCTTTTTGTATCCTTATATATAAAATGTAATTTTTTTTTGCTCTGGCTTTTCAATAAAGTTTCACGCATACCCAACCAACCGATAGGGAGCCGTCCTGTCTCCATTTTTAGGGGTATTCTGAGGTGTTAAGATAAGCAATACACAGAGTTACAAATTAGAGATATGTTTTAAACTTGTATAAAGTCATTCGATAGTGCATATATGAAAACATGCGTCACTTAAGTTTCACCTCGATTTCCGTCACAGTTTCTTCTCATCACAATTGTATTATATAAAGTCTATATCGAAAAGAATGTTTTCAAAAAATAGCGCATAAAAAAATCGCAACATTTTAATTTCTTTTAAAATTGAAATTTGTTTTTAGCAGAATTTTTAACCTTTAGATTAATAGAGGATAATACCTCTTACTAACTATCCTTCAAGAAAGAGGGATTTCAGTAAATTCAAAATACCAAAAATTAGCAAGAGAAATTTAAATGAAGTAATAATTTGCAAAATAAAGCCATCGTAAATGTGGAGGCAATAAAGGACAAAAGTAAAAGCAAATAATAAAACCAAATAAAAACAAAATAATAAAAAAACATCGAGTTCAGTAAACTGACAAGATGTACAAGCCTCCTTTTTGTCTTTTTACAATAAAATCTGTGATTCCTGTCTAAAAACCATGAGATGATTCCATGTTATTATCTTTCTTAATTAGCAAAAGACTCTCCATAAGATGGGAAAAGTTAAAATAGGACAGGGAAGTAAAAGGATTAAAAGTATTTTCAGATCCAAGAAGATGCAAATCAGTTATAATTCTATTGACTTAGTGATACAACATCTATACAAGTGTGAAAACACTTGTAGTTTCGTCAGTTTGTTCGTTCAGATTATTGCTACTTGACCACAGCGTGTGTTTTTACAATATACATGGCATTAACCTCCAAAATATTTTTCATAACTAGAATTTGGATTATACAGGGTGTTTCAAAAGAACCTGGTTAAACTTTAAGGGTAGGTCAGGCACATGATAAGCATCCAAATTCACATAGGACCATGGGTGCGCAAACTCCATCTGAAAAAATAGCAGATGGCAGTTAAAATAAAACAGCGCTGGTCAAAATTCGATATCTTTCTGAATCTTAACGGTATTTAATTGAACTTTTGATATAAGTTGTCCTATCTTTGAAATATGAAAGAAAAATTAAGCTTCGTTCCGCATATGCGCAGTAAAAATTATTTACTACAAATGCTCATATTTTCTGTAATATTCAAGTCATTTACTTCAAATTTTAATATACTGCTTCTCTAACATATTGTTAGGTATGCTGTAATTGCCATACAATTTGGTTGAAAACTCTGCACGTTTTAGCAAAAGAACATGCGAATGATTTGGATTTTTTAAAGAATCCTTTATATCTTCTCGAATATGCGTGCTATTTCTACAGAAATTCATGTAAATATTTCACATATCACACAAAAGAATTGATGAAATTTCCAGACTATTATCGTCCTTCTGTGTAGCGGGGTGATCCAAAATCCCTTTTGAATTTCATCAATTTCTCGTAGATCCCCTAAATGCCTCGCTATCGAATCTTCAATATAATTTATGAGCCAAAACCTATTCTTGATATGATCGAAGTCCGAGGAGATACTCCAAAAAAATGTGCAAATTTAAAAAAGTATCCGCAATTGTAGTCAGCGCTGCATTATTTTAAATGCCATCTCCTACCTCCAGATGGAGTTTGCGCAACTATGTTCCTGTGTGATTTTGGATGCTGATCGTATATCTGACTTAACCTTAAAGTTTGTCCATGTCTTTTTTTAAACACCCTCTATATACAGTATTTACAAACATTTAATATCTTTAGCGTAATAATGTGATTTTAAAAGAATCATTCACAGTTTAGGATTTTTTTTTGTAAACAGCTGCATTGTTTAACGTCCGATATCGTAATAATCTTTTGAGAAATCAAAGATCAATGTTGCACCAGCGTCACGCAAACTCTTGCGACTCGCACTACAGCTGTATGACGCTAACACAAGCTAGTCTTTTGAATAAAACATTAAGCTGGTATATATCTAAAAGGAAGATGTATGGAAAAGTCTGAAGACTGATTAAGATCTCTATTTCACGTAAATTAGTGAAACCTATCTCCTGTGTTCGCTAACATTAAATTTTTTGTTGTAAGTCAAGGACTCCTCACTCTCTAACATATGGAATCCATTGATTAATTAAAGGGATTTATGTGATTTTCAACTGCAAAGGCTATCATACCCTATTCATTCCAATGTTCCTTTTATTCCGCTTCAAAAACATAGAAAAACTGCGATCAAAAGACGAACTAAACTATTGCCGATCTGATGCGGTCAAGGCAAAAAAAAATGCCGCTCTGAAACAGAACAGCTTGTATCTTCTTTTTTCTATGGAATCCATTTAACTATCCAAAAAAATTGTAATGTAGAGAAAAACTGGAATGTAGCCCTATTTATTTTTTCTCAACTTGCATACTGGAAAATTTACGTCCGGGACACTCAAGTCCTTGAGAGAAAACCCAAAATACTAGATCTAAAAGGTTACAGAAAGCAAAAAAGTTACAGAAAATAACGAAGAAGAAAGCTATCCTTTGAGATTAATTACGCGACTCTCCCAAGAATTTAAGCTGGAAAATAAAAGTAAAGGAGGAAAAGCAGAAAGTGACAGAGTCGCCAGTTTCTGCGCATTCTTCTAAGTGGAATGAAAATGAAAGATGTGATTGGGGCGAAATGGGGAGGAATTTAAAATTTGTTCGAGTTAATCTGTTGAAGAGTTTCGGGAAGCCATTTGGAGACGGAGCTTATTCTTCAGAACTTTCGTAAAGAGAAAGAGAGTGTATGGTTTTCTGAATTTTGGATTTAATTGGATTTTTGTCTTTTTCACAGTAAGGTAAAAATATATGATATTCATATTTGTAATGTTTAGTTCTTTTTGTTTCGGTAAGTTCCATTTCAGGCTGAGAATTATCTTTTCTCTTTAAATCAACTCACTATGAAAACGTTAAATACAATAACATTTTACTGTTTGCCACAGCCAAATAAGTTAATACTTATTTAATATTTAATTAAGTTTTATTGTCGTAATAAAAATGCATCTAGTAACTGTTGTTCCCTGGTTACTTTTCATATATCTAAATGACTAGTTTTAGTAGAGTAGTTTTTACAGTTGTAGGATTGTATATAGAATTGTATATAGATATATAGGCAAAATTCATAAAAAATAGGATTAGGCTTCAAAACAAGGTGAGAATTAAGATTAGGTTAGGTTAGATGAACGTCCCGTTTTGAAGCAACGCGAGGGCTATTTAGGGACGGACATCGTAATTTTGAACCGCGGTCAGATGACGAGGACGACACCTGAGCTGGCTCCCCCTCTCCAAAATTCCGCGCCACACCAACGGGAGGACGTTTGGCCACTACGTATGATTTAACGTGCAGAAGGCCCCATACACGGACGATCTTCAGTGGAATCGGGTTTCGGGCCTGCGGCCCTCCGGTCCCGAGGTCAAGACGTTACCACTAGGCCTCCACGGCCCTAAGATATATTAAGAACAAGCGTCTTTATTCACAGTATAAGATATGAATCTTTTGGAGGACAGTTAAGGAAACTTAAATTTACATTATTTCTTTATCTTATAGTATTCTGAATAATTCTTGTTTTGAAATAAATAGAATAAAAGTATAAGAACCAAGTAAGATATTATCCAGAATTTATTTTTAAACACACATAAATCAGTAATGAGATAATTGATAAGCTTGATAACGAATGGGAATTCCAACTGCTTAAGGGCGTTTGCACGGCTAAATTGAAGTTATGGTATTATAAATATATGAAATTTTTATTATTAGAAATTATTTACTTATTTATATTATAATTATTTATAAATATCAAGTTTTTATTAAAAGAAATCATTTCTCCAACAAATGAGAAACAGTTCGTATGAAATTTGTTGAACCCAAACAAATAAGATGCTTTCCAAAGTCTTTCAACAAAAAATTGCGAAAGTTTTGAAATTTATACGTTTAATATATTGAGCTTAAGATTAACGATTAGACAGATTAAATTTGTTTTCACTTTTAGGTTTGCTCAATTACACTTAAAATTTCTATTTTAAAAATTATTACTCGTTCAATAAATTTAAATTACCTATAAACCTCTGAGAGTTTGAAGTCAAAGTATGGACTACGCGCACTATCTCAAATATCCATAAATACAATTTCAATACAAAAAGTGCCATGTACTTCAAAAACTCCTCTATACTCTAAATGAGTAAAAAATATTCTAATATTTTTTAATGCTTTATGTGTTTTATATATTATTCTGTTTACCTCATTAAGCAATATGAAAAATGAACTTGAATCTATGAGCAAATGATTATAAATAAACTCCCCCCATTCAGATTATCCTTCAGCTGAAACCGTTTAGCGGATAGGCATCAAAATTGGTTATATGGACAATACACTAGATGCGCTAAAGCAGAGGTTCTCAACCTATGGTAAGCACATTTCTGGTAGTCCGATGCGAACCAGTTAGGAGTACATAAAAGTAATGCTAGTAATGGCAGAAAATAGAAAATATGAGGGATTAAAATGGAAAAAAATGTTATAGAATCTCCACACCCAAGTTTGTGTGAAAAGTGAAGTTTATGCAAGATCGAAAGTCTATTCGCTAACAGAGAAAGAACTGGACCAAGAACTCATTGTTATTGTAATTAAATATTCAATACCTTTCTTGAGCTTGGTAAAACATATTCGCCTTATGAATGCATTAATGAAAAATATCACAGTAATCTTGATGCAGATCCAAACATATTGTAACCCTCTTCATTTGAATCTAATTTTGAAAAGATCAACTTCACGAAACATGCACGAGGATTTCATTGAAATTTTCTTCTATTTGAATAGTTTATAATCACAATCAGTAAATGTTGGCTGTCATCATAAGTTACTGCGAAATTATTTCAATGTTGTATTAGGACGTGAACTCATTCTAATATAAAAAGGCGGGTGTGTCAGTGAGTGGACGCACGACAAAAACGAAGCTTCTTACGCTTTTCTGTTAATTAAAAGCATAATCACACACTCTCGCTGTCTCTCTTTCTTGCCAACGGCCATACCATGCTGAAAGCACCGGTTCTCGTCTGTTCTGTCTCTCTTTCTTTCACTTCCCTCCCCCAAATGACACAAAGCATTTAAAAATTCTATAACTATTATTTATAATAACTATTTATTTATATAAATAACCCCCCTTTATCCTCCCGTCGCTGCGCCACTGATTTTGCATTGCACTTCCAGATTCTTACACGCATGCAAATCACCTGGTTTTTTTTCATTCTTGAAACAATGGACTTCATAAGTTTTTCTGGGTTTTAATTCTTAATTAATATTGTTCCTAAATGTTCAAATCGTTATTTTTATTATGTTTTTATCACGTTCTATGTTGAAATTCCGGTATTGTGCTAGGCACAGCACCTCTTATCGGACATTTTTCTTTTGGAAGGGCGGAGATTCATTTAGCGTATCTGGTGTACAGTTCATATATACCAATTTTTGTGTCAATCCTCTTACTGATTTCAGCTGCATGATGCTCCAAATAAAGAAAGTTTAACCTTGCACACATGTTATTAGCCTATTGTTATACTTCTAAAAATAAAAATTTGGCGTAAGAATACGAAGAAAAATTGCCATGAAGATAGAGGAAAATGAAAACGGCTGAAAACTTTATGGGTATAGTGTCGAAACACTTACACTGCTTTAAAAATAAAATAAACGAAAAATTACAAACAAAATATAAGCAAATATTATCACTATTTAATAAAGAGGTTCCAAAGTTTTTGCTTAAATTTCAATTTAAATCAATATAATTTACAAAGGGCATGTTATTTCTGAGAGTATAGAAACTGAATTTGAATTATCCGCCTTCGTAATATCAATTTTTGTAATAAAAATTCATTTGTATTCCAGGCCAGGGAAAGAAATAATTCCAGGAATCGCAATAAACTTTAAATCTACAAACAAATTATCCTTTAATTGTTTACACTTTTTAATTACCAAAATGGAGGACTGGTAAGATAAGTTGAATACACTTCCATGCATTTTAAAATAAAGAAGATTTGTCGATAACTGCGTTTAGTTCTAACTCTAATTGTGAATCATCTTTGTGTGCCTATTTTGTAACTCTAATTGCGAGAACTCTTTGTGTGCTTTCTTCGAGTAAATCTTTGCATTTGAATGATTTATTTCGTTTGAAATGGAAAATAGAGGATTAGTGACATTCACCATTTCTTCAGAATTTTGCGAAAATTCTTGATTGCTTTCTCTGACTGATTTCTTGAAAACAACTTAGATATTGTTAAAAAATTTAGTACTTATTTAAAGTATTTCCAGGAAGGGTTGTTCTAAGATTCATAACTTCTAAGCATTTTCAAGGTTTTATTTATTTTAGGCGCCTGTCTCACTAAAATCGCTTCAGTGCAGTATACTTAAATAATTGAATTTTTATAATTAATTAATTTTCAAGAAAAAATTCGAATTTTAAACTAAATTTTAATGAAACCTGATGATATCATTGAGGAGAAGAAAGATAAATGTAGATGCAAATAAATATGTAATTAAAATAACGAAAGCCGAGCTTTCGCGGATACAGTCAGTGTAAAAATTTTAAAAATATTTTAATGGAAACTGCCATTTTTATGTAATGCTAAGTGTTCGTTGAAGTGAAGAACAATAAATTGAGTTTTAACGGTATATTTCACATAAAACATTCCTACAAAAAGCACAAAGAAAATTAAGGGGGCAAACAATAATAATGAAAAGCGTTATTTTCATAACTATCAGGAAATTAAACAATGCACACGTGACAGTGTTGTAGGGGATAACATGACTCATCAGTCACACTCATCATTTCGCCACGGATCAAAAGTACGAGTTTCATCCCAAAATAGCCCTCAATAGTCTCAAACTTAATACTGGGCGTTAATACAACTAATTAATCAATTCAGTGTGAGACTTAAAAGAGATCACTTCTGTGCAAGCTTACGATTTGATCAGAAGCGGCCCCAGGTAGTTTTACGAACCGGGCAAAGTAACAATATGGCGCCCCACCACATATCCAAGTATTTTTTTAAATTTTATAATGCCCGTATTCTAAATATCAAACTAAATTTTACTTAGAAATATGCATGTTTTAATTGTAAATATTACTTGATACTACTATGGTGAGAATTTTTAAACTTCAGATATAATTAAGATTATATAGAAGTCATTGAAGAGAGAGAGAGCAAAAATAATATATTCAATAAATTTATTTAAAAAATGTAAGACTTTATTTCTCAAGTTTGTTATACCATTTTTTATTCACACGCCCGCTTTAGCGCCATTCCGGATTTTCGCGCCACAGGCAGTTGTCCGGTTTGCAGGGGCCTCGGGCCGCCTCTGGATTTGATACTTTTCTATTCTGAATACTTGTTACATTCTTCCACAGTTTGCACAATCTCATTTTCAGCCTTCGTTGTGAGAAGTTCCACGGTGATTTTCATGAAATCATATCCGTTATTTTCTGATGATGTTCATTGTTAAATAATTTAGCAGCTGGTGAAAATTTCGGTGCACAATTAGCCCATTTAGGTGTTGAAATATCTTCAGAAGCATTTTTTTCCTTTAGAATTTCAATTGTTCCAGCGGTTTCTTCTTGAAGCTTTTCGTGAAAAATAGGATGACAATGTTCAATACTGGTGCAGGCATCAAAACTTTCTTCATCATCAATGAAAATGTTTGGATCAGGTGCCAATATTATCATTTCAGGGTCACTATCATCAGATTTATCGGCCAATGACATTAAATAGTCAGAAGCTTCTTCAGTTGTTAAGAATTTCATCGATTGGAAGGAATGGATGTGAAATCAGCTCACACCTTGCACAGCAGTATATTTTTTCCCTTCAAAATAGAACGTCAGCACATGACCAAAACTCTCAGCCGAAGAAACAGCACAAATATATTACTCAAACCACACCTCCAGATTCTTGTTACACGAAAACCAGAAGCTATTGAGCTTTGAAATAGGTAAAACATTGATATTCTAATCCTTTTTCTGTAATTTCAAACGCCTTTGTGTGAGTGCACGTAGTAGTGGGTTTTACCATCTTCCTATTAACACGGCATCTTAATCCTTTGTTTATCCTGTTTGAAAATAGCTTTTTGTTTGTAAATTTTACTCAGAAATAATATGTAAGACTTGTCATGAATAATGTGAAAAGAATTTTGATATTTTTCACACTTTCATTTAAAAGAAAAATATAATTCATCTAAAATAAAATAGGAAAAATTCGACAAATTCATAATTCTTAAAAAAATTGAATGATTAAAATTAAACTTAAAAAGATAATAAATAACACTTATCGATCTTGAAATATATTTTCAAAGCGGAACATAAATAAAAAATGCGATATTGGCTGTCAAAATTAGATAACTCTGAGCTGTCCTTTAAATAGGACGATGGCAAAATACGGGTTAAATTGATAGATACTGTGTGAGATGTTTTTCAAGTGTTAATATACGAATAATACCATAATTGGGACGAAAATTTGATAATATTTCATTTCAAAGAATGCTCTGAGATTTCCTCCAAGATTCTAAATCTTGAGTTATAGAACCTAAATATACTCTGGTGCATTATTTACATTTAAAATTAAGTCGTTTCTTTTACTTAAGGTATCTGCATACGTGCGGGAACGAATTTTTGATAAAGCGCTTTAATGCGCAATTTCAGTTCATTTTCTGACTCAATATGATTCAAAACGATGTTTAATATCAGTCAGGAAATTTTATGTCACTCGAGATTCAGTAAAATGGGATGATTTAAGTAAAAAAATCGGGGAAATTAGAGCAAAAAGCAAAACACTCTAGCAGAAATTCTTATCCATATATTCAAATTATTTCTCTACGCAGCACATTTACAGGTATGGTGAAGGCAATGAACAGGATCTAAGAAATACTGGCATTTACAGGTAAGTTATGGCAAGTAGAGTATTTTCTTATTCAAAATTTCAAAAAATGCATAGTTATAATCAAAATTAAACAGCTTTAAATCAAAAAATATTGATCTCACAACTATATCTCTAGTTCATTGTCTTTAATACACATAATACAACATTTATACAAAATTTCATGGAAATATATAGATAATTTTTTGAGATATCGTGTTTTGCGTAAGTAAATTTTGACAAAATATAAGTTTTTCAAAAAACGCATTTAAAGTTTTAATATGCTTTTCATTAAAAATAGATTTGTTTAACTTCTTTTTAAATTTGTCAGATAAACCTTCATCATTCAGAATCTTATCAAATTTTCATTCTGAGAGCACATAATTTTTTCTAGTGTTTTTTGTTCCTGCCAAAGACTATCTCTTAGAAGTGACGATTCTATGGTTAACGAGGTTAATATATAATTTCAATGTATATATTGGTCAGGAACTATTCCCAGCTCATGAAATACTCTTTTAAGACCACAAAATCAATCATTAAACAACAATTCAGCTATCGATGTCCCAAAACGTGAAGTCTGTAACTCCACAAATGTGCATTTTGGCAAAAATGTCCATAGTAACTTGTTGAAACTCAAACTCTTATTCAAATAGACATGGCTTGCAGATAGAGTATATAATTAATTGAAATAAATAAGAAGCAAATTTATTTAAACTTCAGATTTCAATGTATTTGGTATAACGAGAGAAAACAGCCAGCTTCCGGTTTCGTTTTTAGCTATCGTGTTTTATAAAAAATTCTATATCTCCGTTTTTAGTCATCGTTAAAATAAAATAAACCCAGATTTTGAAAGCTAAACATCACTATCGGGGCTTTAAAATAAAACCGTAAAAAAATTGTGAAATTTGACCGAAAACTATTTTTTAGACGTAGTCAGATACCTAGTCTAAAATTGCATTTATCAATTTTTTATAAAGAAAACTTATTTGGAAATAGATGCTAAAATTCTGGCCAAAATATTTTTACTGAAATATCCAAAGATATTTTTTATTGTTGTATTCTAAACATCAATTTGATTGCAAAAAAATCAGCATAACAGAATGCTCAAATGAACGTTTCACATCATCTTTCTGAAGGAAGTTACTTACTCTGGCAGTTCCTGTTCTAAATGTATCCCCAGTCTTCAGTTTTTTTGCAAAGGAACATATCAATAAAATTAAAATTAACTTGTTTATTGATTTTTTTTCTTCAGAGATGTTATATGTTAACATTTTTTCCTTTTATTCTCAGTAGAAGTTTCAAATTTTATATACCTAAGGTATGTAACAGTAGCATGATTAAATTTGACATACCAATGTCAAATTTAATCATTATATTTTACATTCTTCCTCTTTCAAAGACATCTCAGAAGCGCAGAATATGGTACTGAACTTAGGCAACAAATTCCTTCTACAAATTCAACCGCTTTCTATAAAATTAAAATTTAATAATAATTCGCTGAATTTCTATATTCGAATATCTGAGGGAACATGGTGAATAATCTGTTTTTGAATTCCTTTATCTGTCTACAGAAAAAAAATCAATGCAAAATAAAATATGAAAACAAAATTCCTTAAAAGGAATTCTCAAGAATTTTACAATTCTTGTATCAATAAGCATTTCTACAAAGATAAAATCGAACACTAAACTTAGACAAAAAACATCTATCAAACAGAACTTAATATTTATATGATATTATTTCTTATCAGAGGAGACAGATACGAGATCCAATAGAATAATATAAACCCAGAGATTCAGCCCTCTATATATCTCTTCAGTAATGCAAACTCCAAGTAAGCCAAAGAAACAAATTTCTATATTTCGAATCTCATCGGATATTTTCCAAACTCTCTTATGTTTGATTTCCTCATACTTGAATACACAGATGGATGCACAGGCTTCCCGTGCTATTTTTAGCTTCTATTAACCTTCGTGGTACGCACCTCAGTGGACCGTAGTTTCCGGTAGAGTGAAAATCAACAAAAGTTCTCCTCCTCAGTCTCCTCCGCCCAAAAAGGAGAGGGTATTCGATCAAGGTGTAGATCGATCGGTAGCAAAAGCACGTCGACAGGGAAACCCCTTCTACTATCCCCTCTCCGGTATTTCCCATCCAGGCATGAGGAAGAATCACTCCCAGGATCTCGTTTACCCGAAATTATTATCGGGAAGCCGGGAAAATGCTCATTTAAGAGTCAGATGTGTTTGTGCTGCTCTGTTTGTGTTCATAGAAGAAGGAAGGAAATATCTGATATTGGCACGCATTTCGATGACTTTAATAACTGGCAATGTTTGATCAATGGGACTTTTTAATGAGCATTGCCAAGTCATGTTGAATTGATGAATATCATTTTTGTTTCGATTTGTCGATATGTTATGCTTGCCGAGTGGAAGAGATTTATATCTGAAAGAAGGAAAAGGTTAAAAAAAGCATCAATGAGAATGTAACTGTTTCTCGAGACAGATAATTCTTTTTTGATGATTTAAAAAATTTCCGGAGAAGTGGCAATGTCGTTCGTAATAAATGATTTTATATCTCGTTCTTTAATAATAAAATAATACAAAATAGGGGTATTATTAATAATATACAAATTTAGTAATTCCTTCAACACATTTTGTTCATCTCAAAATTATTTTTAAACAATGCACAATTGCAAAATTAATGTAATCATAACTTAAATTATTTTCATTGACTTACGATATTTATAATGTGATATCAGTTTAAAGTATTGAAATATTTATTATAATTTTTGTATGAAAGGAATGCAGTGATTATTTTTGTTATGAATATTAAGATAAATGAAAATGGTTATATTTAAAATCTATATTCTTGCCATTTAAAAAAATGATAAATTAAAAATTATATTTATATGTACTAGCACCAAAGATTCTGTTAATTAATGTTTTTGGATTTGCAGATACCCTGTAAAATACCTATATTAAAGTCCTTGTCCTTGTTTCCGTTTATTTTTAAACGACTGATTTGCATCACTAAGAACAATTTATCGAGCAATTAATATAGTAATAACCTAAAATAATTATTTAGTAAGGTGTTCTTGCTAATAATTATGGTTCAAAAAGATTTAAAAAATTAAGTTTTATTATTAGACTGGTATTATTAGGTTCTATTCATCAATTACTTTTTTTAAATTTCTTCTGAAATGGTTTGCAACATTTAAAGTATACGGTACACTTAAACATGAATGCCAATAGTTTCTCAGACAGTATCGCAACATGGAGTTTTTTGCTAAATTATGCAATTTTTTACATAAATAAATTTAATGAAAACAGTTTACAGAAACACTTACATATAAAATGTGCAGTACAAAAAGCAGATATTTTTTTATTTTTGTTATTTCCTAAATTTAACAATTAATTAAAAATTGATAATTATAAATATTATGAAATTTTGAAATACATTTTCATGAAGTAAATTTTCCACGTGGCGAAAGCGTATGGAAAAAAACTATGAGAAAGTGATTGAAAAATTGATTTAAACATTCCATCTTACCAAACATGAAATAAAGTTAAATAAAAGTGTTTAAAAAGCACAAAAATCTCTGTGCATGAAAATATAACTTTTTGAACGTTCGATGGAATAGGTTGCGAACCTGGAACCTTCCTGTGCCGAAACTGAAACCTTGCCATCAGGATGCAGCGGTCTCTCATTTTCAGCAATACTCAAAAAAATGGAAAAGAAAGGGAAGAAATCCTTCCTGTGATTTCGTGAAAAAATTGTAGAGCTCTGAGCAGGAGGCAAGCAGGTTCAAAGCCCTTTGCCACAATTTTTTTATCATCTCACATGCTGTCGTCGTCTATGAATCTTCCTCATATTGATGTGATATAACTGTTTACGGCGTCGGGCAATAGCTCATGAATAGTTGTCGTCATATGACCATGGTCATATAACATCATGGACCATTGGTCATTTTCTGGAAATAGACCTAGTGAAAATTTTGAATGGGACTTTAATCGAGCCTAACTAAATACTAGAGTATATTCTGAAAAAGAATTTTTGATGATTTATTATTATGGAATAATTTGACCATTATAAAACTAGCATAATTGAAAGTACATTTATTAAAATTTTGTTATTTTACACAATTGCTTCGTGTAAGTTTACTTTTGCGTTTATTGTTAATAAAAGTGTCGAAGACACTTTCAAATTTCTTTATATTTAAATAATATTTATAAGTAATATCAGGAACAAAGGCTAAGAAAGTGTGAGTAATACATAAAGCATTTTTCTTCGCAACATTTTCTATAATGCATCTAATTGGGGCTGTGCCGATTTTCGATTTATCGAAAAAAATCGATATTTTTAGAAAAATTGATTTTTGATGTCAATTTTTTAAAATAACCAATATATCGATTGAATAAAAAAAATATTCAACTTTTTACTTAAAACAAAATAAACTTTTTTTCTATTTAGATACATGACCTGATAATTTTTGAATTATAAAATTAGAGTATTCGTAGTTTAGTTTAACACCCGCTACAACTTAAGAAAATATTTTTAAATTTAGGTTTAGAAATTAAAGAGAGCCTGTAATACAGTTTTTCAGAAATGTATAATAAAATCAATCACATGTAAGATGCATTTAATGAAAAATGCTGCATTACATAAAGAAATTTGGACTGATTTTTTCCTTTTTAAGGCAATCGTAATATAATGCCGAAAAGAAAACAATATTTATTGGAAGAACTGCATAAAAATGAGGAACGAATAAAACTCACGACAACCATTAATGCAAATAAAAGATTGAAAACGAAAAGTACTAAAGCGAAGATAAAAAAAAGAAAAACGCCGTACATAAATAATTCTGCTTTTTTACCCTTTGGCCTTGACGAGTACTCATTCATCTCAGTAACGGAGTCAGTTTTACAGTGTTCCGCTGACCGAATGAGAACTTCACTCTAAACCATGCCGAATTCATTCACTCTGAAATCCTAACGATATATTCAGTATCATCTCGATATGGACTACACTCTCAGTTGACTAATATCGTTATTCATATCAAGAAAACTCGATATTCATATCAAGTTCTCTCACTCTGAAAGCCTTAACATTGTACTCGATGTTATATCGATATGAAGCCAAATTTCGAGCTATTTAGATCGCCAAATTTTAAATTCATCCAGATTTCTAAACAGAAATTTAGGATTGCTTACTTGAAGCTATAATGGATTTTTTTTCTTTTCTTGGTTTTCCTTTATTTATTTTTTTTTTGAGTAATTTCCCTTGGATTCTTCGCACATACATTGAAACTAATTGAATTTATTATTTAGTTTTTCATTTCTCGTACGGATTTCAATACAGGTGATCTTCATAGCTGATGCAATGAACTGTTAAATACTGAAGCCAAGTCCAACTGACTCTGATAATGTTCACGATATCATTTCGATACATCGTTATTTTAAAGCCAAATCTGGAGCCAAAGATTCTTTGTCGTAGTCCATCAATAATTCAAAATAATAAATCATCCATAATTATAAATTTTTCCCGGAAGAGGTTTTTTTTTCTTCTTTATTTTTCTTTTACGTAATATTCGCTTAGAGTTTGGAATACATTTAACAGAATTATTTATACGATTTATTTTTTTATTTCCTGTTTCTGTAATTCTTCCGAACATATACAACACAGTTGCCTTTATTTCGTTTAACTGCGATCAGCTATTCTAGTTGCGTATTTATATCAAATTAACGGTTCATAAATTGAAAATAAATAATAAAATTGAAAATTTAAAAAAATAATTTTTAATGACTTTAGACGTTGAATTTTGAAACTACTAATTTAGATTGTTAAAGATGTTAATTACTTTGCCTTTTTTTGTGAAAGATGAAATAATAATGTTTAATAAATCAGCAAAATTGAAGCTAAAATTTTCAAAATCAATGTACTATTTTAAAGGAATGACGGAATTAAATATTATAATAGATTTAGACGTACCGACTTTTCTTAAGCGAACTGCTAATCCATCATTGTATATTGTGTTGAAAAGATTATTACCATTATTTTTTATTATTTTTTTAGAAGGAAAAAGTAAAAAATATGTTAATTGTTTCAAATGAAAATGAAGCAATATATAAACTGTAAATTCCTTTCATTTAGATTAATTTTGATTAGTCATTGTGTTTAGAGGCGATATATAATTCAAATAAATATATAAGAAAATCTCGATTTATCCATAAATATCGATTTATTTTAGACGATGTATCGCGATTTTGAAATCTGGTCATCGCCCAGTCCTACATCTAATCTCTGACCTATTTATTGAACAAACTTACACTTTCCTTTTTTCACTATAAATTTGTGAAAGCTTAGAAGGACAAAAGTATGCAATTTAATGTTCTCCTGAAAACAGCCTCTGTTAAAGTTATTTTGCAAAAAATTGCAAAGCTTTTCCGGCATTTGAGTTTTGATTTTAAATGCATCTTTGTATATTTTAAAATCTTGCGTAACCTTTAAGAACTCTTTCTTCATTCTTAACTAAATATTGCTCCTTCGAAATTTCCTATCTCTGTATAAATTACAACAATAGAAAATCTCAGAACTTCCGCAGAATATTTAATACCCTCTTCCATCTACTTGTATGCAGAATTTTCGAAGTTCTTAAATAATGCCATTAAATCGGAAACGGTGTTGCATCATAAAGATCTTTAAATGAAAAAACGAATGAAATCAGAGCTTACCAAATTTTACTGGCATTTTAATTTCGCTTGATTAATGTTCCTGGTTTATTTATTCAAGATGGAAACCTTTTTTAACGGCGTAAGTCAACCATTTCTGCTTTCGCCTGCGAAGAACAAAAGAATATCTACACAAATCGAAAGAGGGAGAGAGAAACGTGAGATAAACATTTTGGAACGAAAGATTAAATTTAAGAGTGGCATAAGTCATTTCTTTCTTTTAATGTGCTATAAAGAATTTGAGACTGGCTTGTATGAACTATATTTCAGCATACTAGAGCTCGAGACGGTTTTGCCAATTATTTTAAGATGTTTTTGGCTTAAGATGCAGACTGCCGCGCGAGAAGTGAAATGATTGGAAATGTTATTAATATTTTTATCTTAAATTGAGAGTTCCGCAAAATTAATGTCCAACTGTGTTGGGTTCACACAATTGATAGCACTGGTAAAGCACGCATCGCTGTATTTATATTTTTGTTTTAAGAGTTGTGAACCTGGCATTTTCTACTCAAGTTTTTAGTTCCGATGTAAAAATTCATGGATAATGCATTTGTAAAAAAAATGTATATTTTCAGTTTTGCAAAGGAGTTATTTTTTTATTGAAACTACTTTCTATTGAGTCAGGGACTCAGAAGTATGTTTACTTAACTCTAGTGAATTAACATCTTGAAAAGTTTTTACTTTTTTAAAAGGTGAAACATTAATTAAATTTAGCAGAGATTTCGGTGCAATCTTGGTTTGCAGTAACAAACTGAATAATGTTTTCGTAAATACTTTGCAAATAGAGTAAATAAATTACTTTATATTACGGAAGGCTATGATCTTGAATCTGATGCTACAGTAAATAACAAAGAATCTAAAAATGAGATTTTTCGCTGATATTTTGCGTTAGACACCTTTACAAGATGTTAGAAAGAAAGTTGAATTGAATATTCACTTTTCGTTTATTCCATTTATATTCACATAGTGTGCCACATTAAATGTTAATTACTTAATAGTTTCCCACATTAAATGATAAATACTTAACTGCTCCCCATAAATATATTTCTTGTTATTTATTGCCAGTGGTCTTTGGAGAAATAGTCCACATACCACTTTCAAGTAATACGTTTAGTTTACTGGGATAGGAGATAATGTTTTGGAATTAATGCTTGTTTAAAGAAACATCTTTAAAGAACTCGTCTATCTTCGTAGTTCATACATTTTTATTCTTTAATTTTCCTTACAATACATTCACAATTCTTCTGCAGTTTGCTTCTTTACAACCAATAAATCTATTTTTAAAAAATTGCAAAATTATCAAATGATTTTTTTCATTATAATCACATTTTCTGGATTTTTCTATGCAAAGAATGAGATTTTCTGCAGACGTTTCGCCAAAAATTGTCTAGTCTTTCAAATGTATCTTCAGTCATGGTCTCAATGTGTGTACATTGTTCTCTTCAGATGGCGGGCGCCATGGTTCTAGATTTCCTTAAAAAAAAGGGTGGGATTTCTTGTTTGGGCGGGAAATTATGTTTGGTTTGTGATAGCGTAGGGACATTTTTTTCTCTCTTCTGAGCATAAGGTAAGTTTGTTTTCATGAAGGCTTTTATTCAGCTGGAAGTTTAAAGATATTTTTAAATCAATCTCATAAGCGTTTTTATGTTTGTGTTTGGTTTTCCTTTTTCTTTTAAAATAATGCTTTTTAGATGTTACTGATCTCCTTTGTCTTTTGTTGGGAAATTTCGGGCTAAGAGAAGCTGTATTTGGCGTAATGCGAGCTTCTCACAGAAAAATTTCCCAAATATTCTGAATTCATTTGAAATATAGTCCTTAACCCTTCATAAAATGGACTAGAATGGATTCCTTGTTTGTTTAATTCGATTATCTCAGAGTATTTCTTAAATGCTTGCTTTCCATGAATGATTTTGATACGTTCTCTTATCTCCGTGTTTTTAAACTTGTACTTGTATAGCATCTTAAGTTATAGAAGCTATATTTGCAGAATTTTACCCTTTCTGTGCTGTTAAACATTATTCCTTTATTAATTAAAGTAAAGCGATAAAATGCTTTCGATAATACGAAGTTCAATCTGATAATTAATTTATCAGATTTAACTTATTAGGAAACAAGCAGATAAACTATTCTGTACAACTAAGTACCTGTAAATATATTTACAAATTTAACATCTCTTTTAATTGAAATTAGTTTTATAAAAAATCAACTAAATTAGAAACTGCAAATTTGAACCTAAGTATTCGCATCACTAAATATTGAATCACTTAATGTTTATAAAAGCATTTGCTAATAAAAGTTGTTTGATTAAAACATGTAACGAACTGAAATTTTTACTGGTCTGTAACTGAGTTTGAAAAATAAATCAGGAAATATCTGATTCAGGGGAATGCTAAAAGATAAAATGTAATCAAAAACTAGATCTTCTAGTGAAACTTTGTACTTTTTCAAAGTCGCAACTAAATCAGCAAGTCACCTCATGAACCTTCTACATTTCAGTATTTTGCTTAAAAATAAATTTAAAATTGCAGTTTGATTAATTCGTCTAATTTATAATCATTTGATGTGAGACAGAGATAAATACCTGAAATTTAGGAAACGAAGTTTGTATTTTGGAGTCGGAAAAAAAATGAAATGGATTAGAGAGTTATTTACTAAAAGGAATGAATGGAAAATTAACTTTTCTAAAATAATTCTCTTTTATCTGAAGTGTAATATAATTTAACAAACTTTTCAATTAATCTTCAGAAGTAACTTTAAATTAGAACATATTTTTCATTTCCTTTTGTATTTATATAAAACTGAAAATAGAACTAAAAAATTATACGAAAAGCTTGAAAAACTATTAATGTAAATAGAAATTTTTGCGATATTAATGCAAGAATTAGATTTTAATCTTTATATGTATACTGAGTTGTGATTCCATATTTGCCCCTTTTACATTTTATCCATTTTAAAATCGATTTTGAACACTGCAATTATTAATGTTATAAATAATTTGCTTTATATCTCAAATATGCTTTGCCAAAATGTGGTAAGTTTTTAATAAATATTATTTTATTAAATAAATTGATTTTAAAATTGCTTTTTATTATAATGCATAAAACAACATAAAATTTATGAATTTATAAAAAATTCGGCCAATTATGTTCAAAAATAAAAAAATTAATTATATGCGTTGGGTTTAAAAATAAATAATTACAAATTGATAACAGAACAGATATTTTGCTATTATTTAAGTGAAACGAAACAACTTATTCGGGGAAGGCACTCTACTAAAACGTTAATGGGAAATTGAGTTCCTAATACTGAGTAGAGCTTACATATAAATATAAATCTCATTGCTTTACATGAATGTGATGGACATTCATCAGTCAAGGGCGGATCTAGGAATCCGTTAAGCGGGGGGGGGGCGACGGCGAAAAAATGTTTTCTGTGTTTTTAACTTTTAATTTTTAAGAATTAGTTAACTGAAATAATTATTAATTTCAAATTAATTAATGTTTTATCAATTAAATTTTAATTGATTAAATTTTTATTAATTAAATTTTACTTACTATAATTTAATTTATTAAATATATGCAAGGCCGCATCTAGGAATCCCTGAAGGATACTGTGGAAAATCTATCTATCGTTTTTTCAACTTTTATTTTAAAAGTTTCGTCCTCTTCACAAGATTGTTAGTTTTTCGCGGCTGATCTCCTTGACTTTTTCTTATAAAATATGTCAATCACATTTTCAGCATTGGATTTTATATCTTTATGAATGTTAGAAAGCGAGCCTACCGTGCCTTTCCTGTCCCATTGAGCTGCATAAATAATTCTCTATACGCTTTAAGGTAGAAAAACTCTTCTTTGCTGTGCTTGTCGTCTCAAGAATCGTTTTAAATATTTGAAGAAGAATTGCCATAATCGGAAAGAAGGAACTATCTCACTCTTTCTGCTCTCTCACTCAGCAGTTGTCTCTGGTTTCCTAATCATACTTTCATATTTTGCTCTTGATATACTGAATTTGGATTTTAATTGAAACTCCGAACTTTAAAAAAATCTGTTGTACTTCAAAGCCGCATGAATAATATCATTGTCGTTGTGGATTGCTCTCTTCGATGATACCGGTAGATCAGACCAGAGATAAATTCCCATAGAAGTCTGGGATAAACATTAACTGAAGTTCGTAAATAAAAATGATAAACTCTAGGTATAAATATCACTCGTGTGAAATATTTTTCAGCATCGCTTGAAGAAAAAATTTTCTCTAATCTTTTGTTTCCTTGATTTCACTGTTAACATCGCCGTACACTAGTATCCAAAAGTTAAGCATAATTCGTAAAATGCAAAAACATTTGGAGTTAATACGGGTACAATGGTTCATAATCAGTTGTGGAAAACCGTGGGATGTAAAATCGTTCGGAACTCACGTTTTACAGTGAAGATTTGGTCACGAGGACATTTACTCATCGCATAACAAAGTAATGAAGATGACAATAATTTGGGCTCATCCCGTTTCGCGGAAAGCTTAAAATGATTCATAATTTTCATCAGTGGTTGTGCTTTCGTGCCGCAATGCTAACATTAATTTTAGTAAGAACGGCACGTATATTCGGAGATATATAAATATTTTTTTTAAAAAAATCTCCCAATTTTTAGCACATTTTTTCGTTATAACATTTAGAGTTTTCAAGCAAATTATACGAAACTTACTGAATATTTGATAATGTATACTGAAGTGCCAAAAGTCATGAGATACCTCCGAATATCATTTGAGACCTCCTTCTGCCCGTCACGAGGGGACAGAGCAATGAAAGTGATGGAAACGAAAGTTATTTGGGCTCACCCTGTTCCGCAGAAAGTGATGAAAAAGAAAATTGTTTAGGCTCACCCTTTCCACAGAAATCTGATAATGGTTTGCAACTTACATCAATGGTTTTTTTTTCTGTGCTCAATACTCACACGCATTTCAGTAAAAAGAGCATGTATATTCGGGAAAATATAAAGAGTTTTTTTCTAAAAAAATCCCTAATTTTCCCTTATGGCTTTGCTTGTAACATATAGAATTTTCAACCAAATTATAGGAAATTGAAACTTACAGAATACGTTAGCAAAGCATTAACTTGAAATTTTATTTATCTAATGCTTTAGAATAAAATTAGCATTAGAATAAAATTTCCAGTTAATGCTTTGAATATTAGTGGAAAAATGAGTATTTGTAGAAAATAATTTTTTACTACACATGTACGAACCATAGTATAATTTTTCTTTTATAGTTTTGAAGTCAGACACTAAGGGCAACTTATACAGCTTATATAAAAATTCCAGTCGGATGCCATTATGATTTAGAAAAATATACCCACTGCAGCGAGTCGAATTTCTGTTGGTCTCTAAGAGAAGCTAAATGATGAAAGTTTTTACACAAACTAATATATTTTAAACTTGAACCATGGAATAGTAATCGTCAAACAGAAATTTAAATTTTGTATTTGATTTATAAATATGTATGGAATTCAGCATATTCAATCCTTATAAGATTCATTAAAACTATTCAAATATTCGAAAGTTGCAAGTTATTATCAGTTTTCTGTGAAATGGGGTGAGCCCAAATCATTTTCTTCTTCTTCACTTTCTGATCGGTCCCTCGTGACGAAATCTTCACTGTAAAAAGTAAGTTCCGACTATTCTACCCCAACGTTTTTTTTTTGTATCAATGCCACGTCGAGTTGCTGCACTTCGCCGGCAAAAGGAAGTCCCATATGATATTAGGAAGTATCCCACGACTTTTGGCTCTTCAGTGTATTAGCAAAGCATTATATTTATTTTCAAAGTAAATACTTCGAATATTCAAAGAAATATGAGAATTTGTAGTAAATAATTTTTAACTGCGCATGTGCGAAATAATGTGCGTGCATGTGCGTTTCATAATTTCGAATCCAGATATATAGGGTAGCTTATAAAATATTTCACTTGAACACCATCACGATTCAGAAAGATATTGGTATTGCAGCGAACTGAATTCCATTTACTCTCAAAGAGAAACTAAACGATGAGGGTTTTTCCTCAAATTGACATGTTTCAAACTTGAATCTTGTCATGGGTGTTTCATGTACTCTAAATGAAATTGATGAGGAAGAAAAAAATCTGGGCTCACCCCGTTCCACAGAAAGCTGATAATGATATGCAAATTTCATCAATGGTTTTAGTTAATAATCACATTGCTCGCATGCATTTTCGTAAAAAATAGCAAGTATATTCTGGAAGATATAAAGTTTTTCCCAAAATGCTGGAAATCCCAAATTTTCCAGCATTTTGTTTGCTTATAACATGCATAGTTTTTCACCAAAAATTACGAAACTTATAGAGTACTTGACAATGTAGAAGAGTCCCAATGTAGAAGTATTTCATTAAAATTTGTAGTTAATGCTATGAGTATTAGAGGAAATAAGAGTATTTATAGTAAATAATTCCTTACTGCACAGGTGTGAGACGCAATTTTCCTTTCACACTTTCAAAGCCAGCTATATAGGGCAACTTATATTAAAAAAATTCCAGTTTAATACCATTAAGATTTAGAAAGATATCGGCATTGCAGTGAGCAGAATTTTTGCTTCCCTCTAAGAAAAATAAAATGATGACGGTTTTTCCACAAATCGATATTTTTTAAACTCGAATTTTCGAATATTTTTATAGAATTTAATAAAAATTGGATATGCTGAATACTCAGGAATACTTATAAATAAAATTCATAATTTAAACTCCAGTTCGACGATTACTGTCCAAAGATTCAAGTTTAAAACCTATAAATTTCTGATATTCGTCTGGAGTTCTTATATAAATTGCCCTAAATATCTGGCTTTGAAGTTGTGAAAGAAAAATTGACCTATATCTCGTATATGCAGAGTAAAAAATTAGTTACTACAGATACTCATATTTTCTCTAATATTCATAGCATTAACTACAAATTTTAATGATAAACTTATCTAACATATTGTCAAGTTGTCTGTAAGTTTCATATTATTTATCGAAAAACACTGCATGCTATAAGTAAAGAGCATGCGGGAAAATTTGGTATTTTTTAAAGAAAAGCTTTATACCTTCCAGAATATGCTCTCTATTTTAACGAAAATGAAGGTAAGCAATGTGCTTATTAAGCAAAACCATTGATGAAATTTGTAAAACATTATTGGCTTTCTGTGAAACGGAGTGAGTCCAGATTTGTTTCTTCTTCATCAATTTCTGGTCGGTCCCCTAAATGCCCTCGTGACCGAATCTTCACTTACAGTGAGACAGTTTACAAATGAGAAACAGAGTATGTTCTTTACATGGTCGAAGTTCAAGAGCAGTTGGGCAAGTCTTTCCTGAAAAGTTCTTAAAAATGTGATAATGCGAAAGTGTCCGGATACTTTTGATCATATAATGTATTTTTAACCTTTATAAAATTCTTTATCACTATTCGAAGATATATCATAAAAGGATCACCAGGAAGAGATATTCAAAGATATTAGACTTCTATATAACTATTCGAAGATTTAAGTTTAAAAAGGTATTTTATTTATAATTATTTATTTTCTTAACGGGAACGTTCCACTCCCGTTAAGTGTGATATTTTCATATTCTGGATGGGCAAAATTATTTAGCCCAATCTTCAATGGGTTAAATAAACGATTAAGGTTTTTTTATGAAACGGTAAAGGTTTAAGACATATATTTTAACATAACTATAAATAACAATTTTTAATGTTGGGATTTTTTGGTCATTCACTGTGTATATCTGAATAGGCACCATTGATATACTAAATAAATCTTCCTCAGAGCAATTTTCACCTGAAAATCTCAGTTTGGATTTATTTTGTTCCGCCCCATCAGAGCCCCACTTCACAATCATGTCCAGAGTTCTCAGGTATCTTATAGATTTTAAGACCTCTTGCACTTTGCCCAGTAGCGAAATAGTATTATCCATTAGAGATTGCATTTTTATTTCTGCGAAGATTTCTGTTGTTTTGACGTCACTCGGTAATCACAATTGTTTTGCCGCTTTAATTTTTTGATAATTTGGATACATGCTCTTATGTATTTTGTTTGTTTGCTGCCGTATTACATTAAATTGAAATGTAGACAAATTTGCTTCTACCATCAAAGCTAGCGCTTGGTCTTCCGAAAGACCGCTTTGTTTTGGACATGAAAAACGCTTCCTCAATTTTTTATTGCAGTACCTCTCGTGGGAGAAAAATGGCACAATTTATTTACAATTGCTCCTGAATCTCTTTTGCCTTCTCTGTGAAGCAGTACTTCAGCCGCCATCGGTATCTCTTTCTGGCTTGATGTTTCCAGGATGTATTGAATTCGGCAACTTTCAAAGTCTTTTTGTGGCCTGACTGTTCTCCCAGTCCAGGATTTGAAATAGTTTCTATACTTTCTGTGGCAATATCAGGAAATGATATGCATTCATCTAACCACGAAAAATTGGTTTTTAGGACGCGTTCACTGTGTCTGAGCAACTTCGACTATTTTGGTTCAATTTTTTGGTTAGCACTTCTGATTATAACTTTTAAAGTTTCAAACTGTCTTCTGAGAGAAACGGGACACCAAATTCTTATAATATATAACTGAATAAAGCACATATTCTTAATTCTTTGGCGTTAGCAAACCAAACGTCGAAAAAATTTCGGCGCAACATTTGAGTAGTCATTTGTAATGAAGGAAAACAACTATGAGTTTCGCAAATATTCGCAAGCAAATTCTATTCTTTCAGAAAAACTCAGTTACACAATGGTATAACGCGATATAGGATACTAAAACTCAAGTTAAAATTGACTTAGACGTTTTTCTTGCACGGAAAAAACTACGATCAATTCTTATGGTACTCATGATTAAATTAAAGCACATATTAAAGTAAAACCTTATGTAAACTAACTTGATACTTCTATAAAAATAATAACAACACGCAACCACTACTAACACACAGAAACACAGCGTATTCATCAAGCAAACTCAGACGAATGACACGAACGCATAGAACACTTAATAGGCAGAGCGCAGGTAGTCAGCAGGTCCGAACCTTTTTCATAATGCTCGGTACGGTTTCTTGGAATATAAACCTTAGTTCCAGATAATATAGTTTATTCCCTTTGCATATAAACAATTTGTCCTTCGCAGTCAGGAAAGAAAATTTACTTTTGTCCCTCTAGATTACGAAAATATCACATTGTGCCCTGCTGTGAACGGCATCAGCAGTCCGAATTGTGACACGATCGTCTCAAAATTATGTTTCAGTACTGTATCAGTACGCAGTACTTCCCTAGAAGGCTTTGCAACAAACATCTTGCCCTTTGAATTATCGCTAGCCACCCAGCTGAAAGACCAACGAAAAAAATAATATTTTGGACATTCTGGAAAGGGGGAGTTCTCTCTTACATCCCCGTAAATACGCACTTGTGTCTGACCTGTTAATATATTGTAATTACTTTCCTGGGAATTCTATATAAGAAAAGAGTTTTAAAAAATTCATTACATAGCATTTTAGACAATTTATGCTTTAAGACCCGAAGGAGGGCTTGAGCTCCAAAGTTCCCACCGGATCCGGGCTTGTCATCAGTTGAATTCTCTTCCAAAGAAAAGAATGGTTTGAAGATAAAGGAATTTATTTATATCTATGAACATTTTGCTGAATGGGAATATAGTTCCATTTTTGCCTTTTACATGTCATAAATAAATATACGGAGTTTTATTCAATTCATATAGATATTGGATCTGGATTTATTCGTGAAGTAAATAAAAGCAATTCAGATTTCATGCGATAGTATGGAAAGATAGATCCCGTAAGATATTTGAGTTTTCAAAATCATGTTTTTTGGAATTTGTCATTCGACGATTTTATTGTGTAGTAAAGGCCTGAGCAAATCTAACTACATTTTCCATTCCAAGAGCACAAAAAAGTTTTATTTTTGAACCATTTATGCTGTTTTCTATATCTGACTATGGATCTAAATAATATTTCTCTATATTTTCTCTTGATGACGTTATAATTGGTGATAAAACATATATGCACGCAAAACCACTTGATAAAAGAGTTTGCTTGATTTTCCAAGGATTGCAATGGCAGTGGCATCTCAACTTGATTGAAAAATCTTCACAGTATATTAATGGGCCATTCAAACAGATCTGATTATTATCCTGGTGGATTTTAAAGCAATTAATGTTTTGAAACGAAATTAAATTTTTATATCATTAATCGATATTCTGGGAATAAAACTACATTGAAAATGTAATTTTTTTATTTCATGGAACTCTGCAGTAATGAGGATGATTGAAACATCTAATAATTGGCAAATTATGTTGAAACAACGTACATGAAGGTTCATTTTTAACAGAAAACACCGCCTAGTTATAGTTAGGACAACAAGTGCTTAGATTATGGGAATTATCAATTAATTATTTTAACAAATGAGAGACTGCCATTATTCCGTTTCAAATTAAGTATAAAAATATATTATAACTTTAGATAGGAAATTTGCTTGACTGCAGTTTACTATAATAATTTTATTAATAGTGTTTAAAAGATAAGATATGGGGAATATTTTTTGTTGTTGTCCAAATGTTGCCTTGATTGAGTTGTTTAAATGAATAATATCCTAAACTACAGAAATAGCTCAGAAAGCTGTGATCACAACTAGTAGTCCTTATAAATATGTAATTTAACAAGTCAAAGTAAAAAAAACAGCAAAAAGACACTAAAGCCATCAAATGCAGGTTCAAAAAGGATAAGAACTGAGGATACGAATCATTTGTATCATTTGCGAGGAAGCAAAAGAAGAAGAGGAAGTGATACATAAATAAAATGCATAAAATATCATACTTGTGTTCACGCGTTGTGTACTGGTATGAATTTGAGAATCGAAAATATTTTTTCTTTAATTGTGCTTAAAGAAATTCATGATAGTTTGGGTAAGCGGTTTCCTTGATTTGACTACACTAAAATATTAATTACATTGTAAAGATAGACTAGACAAATCCTACTGCTTGTTTTTCAATTTTTCTTCTACAATTGTCATTATAATAACTGTAATTTTTTAAAAAAATGTTCAGCTGATCCAGATTCAGCGACTCTCCTTCTTCATTTGCCTCGGGTGCAATCTTCTACTAACATCAATGTATATTGGTAACGATTATAATGAGGTTAATTTGTAATGTATGTTCCATAGAAAATTAAAGCATAACGTAACCAAGAATACTTTTTTCAAAATTATCTCCTTACATAAGTGAAGGCACTAAATAATATTTCATCTAATTATAATTGATTTGTTGAAATATTATTGTGTAGCAATCATACATGCATTCTGCCAAAAACCAATAACCTATGTTTCGAAATATGTTAAATAATAGAAGTAAACTAAATATCTAATATTTATTTGTTCGTGGTTTTAAAATTTTCATATTGATTATTCACAAGCTTGCTAAATTGCTACATGTATTACAGAACACCCTCCCCCTGTCTTCGTCAGCGAGGACATGGGCAGGATTGGGAGGGGTCTGTGAACTAAACTACCATCAAACTACTAACGCAGCCAAGGCAACCGACCCGACGTCCTCGGGACGCCCGACCCAGAACTTGTAAACTAGGGGCACGCTATGTCGAAACACTCGCGTGCCCGTCGTCATCACCCTCTGCTCGTCACCGATCCTCGCTGGGCCACTCCCACCCCCGACCCCACTGGGCCATTGAAAACGCCGACCCTTCCGGGTGGCCAGAAATATTTTCGCCGACCCCACTGGGCCTTCCAGGAAACTTCGACCTGGAATAGTCGTCTAATATCACATCCACCGCCAACCCTATTGGGCAACCGACATCGACCCCTCTGGGCCACCACCTCCAACCAGCCCCGAAAAAAACAAAGAAAAACAGACTTCAACTCTTAAGAGTTGCCAAATATCCTACACTTGCGCCGGCCCCACAAAACTACCTTCACCCAGAGGGTTGCGGCACAACACCTTACATGGTCAGTTGAAAACAAAAATCTAAATAAACAACAGCATAAAATGATTATCAGCAAATATTATACAAATGGACACACCCAGTTTTTTTTATGAGACGTAGGCTGTATGTTGCCCAAGCTCCGCCTTTACTCGAAGAAAAATTTGACACTTATCCGAGATCGCAGAATGATCTATTGGCAACCGAAGACCTCTGCTATTGCGACTATTAAATTCAATGCAATTACGACAAACGGGTTTGTCCACCTTACACTCCCTATAGGAATGGTCTTTAGTACACTGAGAGCACAACTCTACTGAAGCGCTACAGTTGGCTCTCAGGTGCCCAAACTTCAAGCACTTATAGCAACGAATAGACTCCAAATATTCTTTGAATTTAAACTACCCGAATCCGAAATACAGTCGAGTACAATCTTTAATGCAATTAAAAAGACCTGGGGCAACAGCAAGTACCCAATGCTGATATGAGCCTCTGCCAGGCTTTTTACAAATGACCTTCATGTCTGACCCAGGATGGAAGTTATTTGAACTCCGAAGCTGTTGTATAAAAGCAGCTTCCACTGCCTCCCGCTCTCCTGGTGTTACCGTGACATCGTAAATCAATATCTGTGGTTGGCGTTTCCGGGGAACCCGGGCCATACACACATCCTTCAAATCCGGATGAGAATTAATAGCATTCTCCAAGATGGTAACCATTTCAGGAGCCCAAAGTCAAACAATGACCCCTTTGAGCGCAGCAGGCTGGCAGCTAATAATTTTTATACCCAAAGTCAGGGGATGAATCTTACTTTCTAATAAAGCCTTTAACTGAGCCGAAGAAGCTATACCCTCTACCGTAGGCCGGACGATAAGTGTCGGGACACTGGGCCGGGGTTGCAACACCACTGGAGGTTTCCTCTGCATATTAGAAGGTCCGAAAGGCTGAGCCTTCTCAGCTAATTGTTGTTGATCCACCGGAGGAGCTACCACCTCACTATACGGAACCCGCTCATGAACATGCTGTTGAACTACCGAAGGAGCAACTACTGAAGTATCAATTTCCTCACGAGACTGGGAAAGAAGGGACTTCGCCTTCTTCCTACGCTTGGAGGGAACCCGACACTGGGACGATACCACCGTAGGCGAGGAAATAGGCAATACTGCGTCCTTCACCATAGACTGTGAAGGCTCCGGCACTATAGATGGTGGAGGTACCTCCACCGGAACAACCTGCTGAGGCCACTACCAACCGGTCCAATCGAGTACACAACTGATCAAATTCCTCACTGATGACCGACATAAGCCTCCCAAGGTTTTTCGACCTATCCCAACCATTCGGAAAGGCACGTTCAAAATCTTGTAAATGTTGCAATATCACTGGGCTAATATTTCCAGTGTCAATACACGGCAGGGCATCAGAAGGGGTACTAGGGACCTCACCCCCGCAGGAAAGAGGCTCCTTTGCTTTCGGAAAAGGCGTATCCTTAACAAGAACCTTCTCACCACTACCCTGATGAGTAGGAGGACTGTGAAAATCCCCGGAATCATCCGTATCAGTAACAATCGGCACTTCCAAAAGAGGAAGAGCAGAAGTTGTTTGTGTGTCCAGAGTACCCTTCTGAGGCAGCTGCCGAAAATCTCCGACCGTCGAAACAGTTGGAGGATCTGGGATGGTTTTACTACCATCCGCCACCATGACATGTACACTCATGGTTTGGTCACACGCTACCCCCTCATTTCCACTCATGTCATCCTCATATTCACTCGTTTCCTCCCCCATCTCACTCGTTTGATTCTCATCACCACCCGTTTGATCCTCACTACCCTCTTCAGATTGGGAAAAAGTAGCGTCAGAATCATAACCATAATAACCAGAATCCGCCGGAGGCCCCTGATAACAAACCGAAGTCAGCGGAAATACCAACTCCTTTCTTTGACCCCCAGACCCCTTCACCGAAGAGAGTCCCAGGGGCGAAAGCTCACCCCACTTAGTCATGAGTGGCACCTCTACCTTACGGACAAATTCCTGTTTCTGACGGACCAACGCAACATCAATATTCTCAGGATGCAATTTCCCAAATTTGTCCTGATTCTTTCGACTGAGTCTATTCTTTTTTTTCAGAGCCTTGGCAGCCGAGACAACTTTAGAAGATTCTGAGGCAAGCGCTCTGATCTCAAAATCTTCAGTTGTCGCCATATTCAAAAAGAGGGGAATGGGTTGCTCTTCTTTTTTACGGAAGATGAAGCCAGAAACCGCCCCATTCCTCTGGACCCGTATGAAACAAACGGGCCCCTGGAGTCTACAAGGAAACTGACAGGGCCCTTCGCCAGATTAGAACTCCCCAACGTGCCTTCCACAAGCACTGGTCCAGGGCCTCCTCCGGACCGTACTTTCGCGCGGCACGGATTCGACCCTGGAGGATTTCTCGAAGGGGTCTATTCTAACCCAGCCCGCAGTACCAGACGTCGCCCCTTCTATGAGAAAGGGCGCAAAACAGGTACCGGTAACACCGCGCCATTCCGAAAGGATCCGCCCAGTGCACCAACATCTCCGCTCTGCCGAAGGGCCGGGTCACCCCGGGGGTGTCCCAACAGTGGCCAGAGATGCGTGCCATTGAAGGCAGGCACACCAGACTTCCTCTTTCTCGGTTTTGACAGTGCACCAGCCACCGCCCCGAGCCTAAATGCCACAGGACGGAATTAAACAAGAAGAACACAAGACGGCCCTAGGACCATAATCAAAGTACCAAATCTTAATAAAAAAACAAAAACAACACAGCGACCCGAAAAAAGCAGGTGACAACATCGGAGGCGACAACAGCACCGTCCCGAAGTCACCGCAACCGGGTCTTCTCTGTCAAAAACAGGCCCTAGGACCTCCAAAAAGTAACAAAAAAGTTGCGGGTCAGTAGAGGAAGTCAAAATCCCCTGCCGGACAATGGGTCCAAAGCAAAATGTCAAAAAAGGGAGTGACAAAAAAGTAGGGGCCCACCGACAGAAACATCGTCACAAAACAAAATGTTCCAGTGCGGTCCGAATAACGACCACACCACCCAAGTACGAGAACCCAGTCAACAAGAAACAGCAACATCAAACAACATGGCGAAGGGGGCGTTTCACCATATTCGCCGACAACCATGCATGACTCTCATTAAACACTTAATTGCAATAATTAAAGCATATAAAGAACATACAGTAAACAAACGCAACCAATACAGAATTATAATTAGAAGCCAATGTCATAAGGAACTTTTAAACAAGTATGAAACATATAAGAATCTGGTATGCTTTAACATGGCGCGAAGCAGGTGGGCGTGCAGAGCAAGGAAATTTCTTAATTAGAGTTCAATTGTAGCAAGTAAAAAGAAAATAAATACCAATAAAGCTTACCCCAGTAGTTGGGCACACTTTAAACATCAAGAAAGAATCCTTGGAAAGCAATTGCACAATGAATTTCGCTAAAAACCAGAAAATTTCCAGAGAGCTCACAATCACGTAACCACCTGCTCTCCGCCATCTTTACTAGTGCTAAATTGCTACAGATGGTTATGTGAAGGAAATGCATTGCTACAAAATTGTGTTTAAAACTAATTTTGAATTTTTTTAATTAAAGAAAATATTTCACGGAAATAAAATTGATATCACTGAGTAGCTAATGTTTTAAAATTTAAGTTGTTATTAAGACAAGATTTCAAAATTTCTATTAATTTTTAATAAATTAAAAATCTAATTGAAATTTTTAAAATCCCTTTCTTAGTGGGCACCTACTACCCAGAAAGTAACTACACTCCAAAACAAGTCCAACGGCCCAGGCTAGTAGAGCGGTTTGAACGATTTTTGCATCATTCATGACAAATCACGCAATTTACAAATAGCATCCAGCCTATAAACAATATCATGTTGAAATTTTCGATAAAAAACTGTATTTTCGTTTCAAATAATTTTCTTGTAAGCAAACATCATTTAACCCGAGAGGACGTGCAGGGTCATAAAATGAACCCAAGCCCTCGGCAAACTCCGATTCCTAGAAAAATAGCCACCCGCTCATTTCTTTCGTATCAGTAGCTGAGTTAGTCGCACCCTTTTTGAGTATTTAGAAAGTATTTCATTAATTTTTCGTCCCCTAATAAACATTTTATCAGTTAGTGGAGTTATGGAATGACCCCGCGCGTCCTTCCGTTTGTTCCACAAGCCAGTTATTTCACGCGGCTGATAACGTCATTTTGTTGCTGTCCTTCCTGAATCGAAGCATTTACTTTCTGCTCACGATGCTGACTTCATATGCAAAAGAAATGGAGCGTTTATGTGAACTTTTGGTGGAGTTGAAACTGATGAAGATTCAGACTTTGACGATGAAGATAATAAGCCTGAGGATATTTTAGAAGAGAATTTTTCAAATCATGAAAGTTTTAGCGAATACGATAAGGAATCGGAAGAGGACGGAGATTCTGGAAATGAAGAAGTGAATAACTCGGAATGGTTTTCTTCAAAGTTGACGTATAGTGGAGGAAAACAAAATTTAGAGAGAATATTTGCACTCGTTGTCATAATATTGTGTCGCGCTTACCTGGAACCCTATTGCCAGCGAAAGATGTGGCAGGCCCTGTGAAGAGTTGGGTGTTATTCATCAACGATAACATGATACATTTAATTGTAGAGTGCACAAATATATTTATCGAGAAATCAGCACAAAACTTTCCAAGTGAAAGAGATGCACGAAAAACGGACCTGCAGAAATCCGTGCTTTATAAGTTGATAATAAGGGAGTAGATTTGATTTGTGTTAAGCACTGTATTCTTAATGTCTAAAACTCAAAAGCGGTTTTTTACCTTTAAAAATATAATGTTTTTAACAGCTCAGGATTGAATTTCAGTTCGGGTCATTCTATGACCCCCGAGCGTTTTAATGTTCACTAAGAAGGCGCGCGTCCTCTCGGATTAAATCTCTTTACTTCGATTATGAAATAGAAATTTTTCTATATTGATAAGAAGGGGTAAAAGTTGTAGAATTTTAGTGATTCATTTGCAGTTAGTTTCCTTTGGTGCATTATCTTATGACTGAAAAATGACAAAAATTAAAATTTATGTAAATAAACTAAAGTGGATCTTTCTCCAAAACAGTTCAAAACTATTTCTTTGTATAGTTGTTCACTTAAGGCTCATTACCAATATGCAGGGTTCCAGGATTCCTACTTAAATAAGTGTCAACCTCCCTTAACTTCAGAACGACGGCGCTATAGTCATGAAAGTAGTGTTTAGGTATAGTAAAACTTCTATGCGCTATGAGCCCACTTACAGCACCACCTGGTGGCAAACTCCTGTATTAGATTTTCTATCTCGAAAACGGTACAAAATTGGAGGGAAATGTCAATTACAAAGTTGTATAGCGTTGTCGATTTAGTATAAAAAGACACCTTGTGGATATTAATAAGAACAGAACGCTTAAAATGCGCATTTGATCGTTCACGATTTCCGAAACTGTGACGACACAAAACGGGTTTAAAAGAGAAAAAAGCATTAGTTATTACAAGATACCCTTATTTTCGATATTCAAAGTGCTCTCCGTCATCTACAATACAGATTTGAGCCCTTGTTTGAATTTCACTTTGTACAGGTTTTAGCATATCAGTTGGTGCGCTAGTACCAGCAACAGTAATGCATCATAGAAAGTTCTGAAATATTAGAAGAAGGGTCACATACACCTGCTGTTGGAGTTATTCCCACAAGTGAAAGCTTAATGGGGTCATTGTCTTGTGACGTCACAATTTCGGACAATGGGAACAAACAAATGTACATTTTAAGCATTCTGTTCTTGGTATTAATGTAGACAAGGTGTCTTTGTGTACTAAATCGACAACTCTCTACAGCTTTGTAATTGACATTTATCCTCTATTTTGTACCGGTTTCAAGATAGGAACGGTAACTCCGGAGTTTGCCACCAGGTGGCGCTGTAAGTAGTCTCATCGCATAGCGCATAGAAGTTTTACTATATCTAGACACTACTTTCACGACTATAGCGTCCGTCGTTCTGAAGTTAAGTGGTCCTTATTTAAGTGGGTACCCTGTATACCATTAAGATGGATCCAACAACATTTAAAACGGCGCAGAATTGAACTAGATGCATTAACAATGAGCATAAATGATGAATTGGTGTTTTATTTGAAACTGTTTCTAATATTTCGTGGTAAATTCGTTACTAGTTACGGAAGCATCAAACTCAAAATATCTTCTAAATTTTTTTTTTTAAATTATTATGTACAAAAAAAGTTTTAATTTCGAGGTAACAAAAAGCAGACAATTTATATTCCAACCAAGTAGAAATAATAAGTCAAAAGTTCTCAGAAACCTATTAATGTTCTGAAATTTTGGTGATCTACTATTATCTACCTTTCTTTAACAATCGTCTTCAACAGACAACTTAAAAGCTCATAAAAAGAAAACATCGGAATTATGAATATAATTCTGTGATGAGAAAACAGAGAGTTCTTATATGTTATCATGAATTTTCTTTAATAAGTATTAAAACATAACCATTTGGATGAATCACAGTTTCAGTTAGGTAGATGCTTTCATGAAGACCACGTGCAATCTAATCCATGGCACAGAAATTTTATTGGATTTTGAGTACCATTAAACACTTCTATTAGCTTTATTAGAAAGTAACAAGAAGAAAAATAGCTGGTTAACTACCCGGAAGGTATTGCTTTCGTGGCAGATGATAAGTTCTTTTACACATTCAGGTACTTTAATTGCACTGGAGCCAAGCAATACTTCTGGGGTAAACATAATGTGTTAATTATGTGAAACGGGCGAATCCGCAGCAAATTAATTCTCTTTTGAACCAAACTGGGGAAAATGAGCCACGTATCTTTAATCATTACGAAAAGAAGAACTTTTATTACTTTCTGAAATGTAACCAAGTCTTTTGCTTATGAAAAGTCAAATTAAAAGTTATATGAATGGGGAATAATTATATTTTATTTAAACCGTCATATGCGAAGAAGCTTCTTTGTCATCCAAATGATACTGGAACTATAATACACATTACTGATAAAACAATTTGTTAGTGATGAAACTGTATCTAACATATATATTTCTCCTGAAAGTTGCATTTTAGTTGAACAAAAATTTAGTTTAGTTATGTTAACAAACCGTTTATGTTGGGGTGGATCTCGTAATTCTGAACAGCGGTCAGATAACGAGGACGACACCTGAGCTGACAGCCGCTCTCCAAACCTCCTCGCCACACCGGCGGAAGAACGTTTGGATCTTCAAGCGAATCGGGTTTTAAACCTGGAACCCTCCGAACCAAATGCTGAGACTTTACCATTAGGCCAGAATTCAAGTTGAAGGAATACAGTTAAATTAGAATATTCATTTAATTCTCATATAATGGGTGTTTTAAAACTTTTGAAACAAATTTTAGAATGATAGAACAAATCTGGAAAGCACAAATCACCCTGCAATGCGTGGACTTAACGCAAATAGTAAAACCCTAAAAGGCGTAATTCCAATCTGTATAATCACATAGAAAGGCTGGTGGTATTCCTGAATCTATCACGGTTGTACTTTTTCTGAGGATTTGTTAACCACACTTTTTTTTCTTTTTAACCGTTTCATTATCTGAAAGCTTATTTTTGTCCTGATTGATATTTAAAATATCATCAATAAACTTCGCTGCGATTTATATTTGTTTCACTACCATTTTACATGTTTTTTTTTTCAATTAAGTTAGAATAATTTTAAAACTCATCAGTAAATTTCTTTATCAGTTAATACAGAATAAGTTTTGACTAAGGAAATTTTAACTAAGACACTTAGGATTTTTTTAATCAATCAATTTTATTTGGGGAAACATTTTGGAGCACAAGGTTGAATAGCAAGTTGTTATAATTGATTAAAAATTATAACAACTTGCTAATCAATTCATAAATGCCTTTTTTCATATTATTAAATAATGAATATTTAAACATGAGTAATGGAAAAATTAAAAATTCTCTGCGAAATTTTCAAAGGAGTGTTATCTAGGTACAATAAAGTTTCGCATTTAAAACATCATCGATGCAGAAAACATTTTTCATGAAGTTACTTTCATTTTATAAAACAAAAACTGAAATTAATTAAAATGTACTGTTTATTTATTTTGACGAAATAGAGGAAAGATGTTCCTTGTTTTAATTCCAGTTCTTAGTTAAAAACATGAAGATTAAGGCGTTTTTATTCATAACTTGAGAAAATAATGTTTGTCTTTTGGTGCAGGTTTTTAATTTCAGCTTCTTTAATATTGTTAACTCGCGTGCATTTTCTGGTATAAATGAACAGAGCTAGAGCCCCTAGCATTTTTTGAGGGGGGGGGACATACCCTAAAAAAACCAAACAGGTGTGAAGTGAATGACTGAAAATTAAATTAGCAAAATATGCTACTAAAATGCATAAAAGTTCTGAATTATGTTTTTGTTGTCTTCCTACAAATAGATAGCCTCCAATTAAAACATGGTTTATATTTCAAATTTATTTATCTCTATTATAGTAATAATATTTAAAGTGGTACAATAATAAGACAAATATTAAATAGATCTTCGTCTATGTTGCAATACTTCCTAACATTCTTTGGAAACACTATTCTCATTCCTATTAATGTCGGATTTGTTACAGACTGTATTTAACAATTATCAATGATATAAACTTGAAGGCAGGAGAAAATAAAATGGATATAATGCTGAACTTACGAGTACTGATTTTTTACTTTGAATTCTTAGTTTGAAATGTTACACGTCAGTAGAAAAAATCCATCTTTATATGATACTAGCAGTATGCTCACGGCGTTGCCCGTGGAATCAGTACTTCAACGAAATAAAAAAAGCCCACATACAATTACATAAATGAAAGTTTTAACAAAGAAATCAAAATAGAAATATATATATTATTGAGTTTGTACGGTTCTTTTTCCTCTCGACCGAGTACCGTTAATTACAATCGAAGAAAACAAGTGTATGTTTCACTACTGAAATTACATTTCCTGATAATTTTTAGTATCATCACGTATTAGAACTGTTATTTATTAAAATTAGAGCGAGTAATTGTATTCTACGTTTCAGATTTCTCACTAAGGAATTTATTTATATAGTTTAGATGTTTCTTACGAATTGCAGTTATACTAAGTGTGAATATGGTCAAGGTTTTATGTTTTCAAAGATATTCATACTAATTACGTTGTACTTGTAACATATTAGATGAAGCCGCCAAACGTTTGTCAGAAGCGCATAATAGGAAGTCAGAGCGATAAATTAATCAAGTATCTCTTCTTGTGTGGAATACGTCAGTAAAGCAAATCAAAATAAATTTAAATAGTAAAATCATTAAATAAATCGTTATTAAAATTCACAAGATAAACCTGCTTTCCTGAAAATTGGCTTAATAAATAAATATAAAAGCCGTCTTCAGCGACCAATTTGTTTGCCGGGAATATAATTTCAACTGAATCTCTTGTGCATAATTTGCTATTCATGGTTCCCTTAACAAAGTAATTGTAAATTTCAAATTGCGATAGACATTTAATTCGCTTTCAAATCTATTTGAAGAAGCAAAAGGAGTGCTTTAATTCAGAAAAAATAAATATATTTGTTAATAAAATCAAAAGTATGTAGATTTCACGCTTTCTCATGACCTCTAGAAGTGTTATGATTTGAGAAATAAAAGACGAAAAATCATTTTGAATTTATATTAAGTTCTAAGATAATTTACAGTTTAAGCGGATCACAAAACTATTTTTTGTTTCATAACTCTGTTTACAATTTATCTAATGTTTGCCAAAAGGTCTTTGAGAAAAATTGCAAGAACTTTTTTTAAGGGAAAAACGTAATTTCCTCATTAGTTTTAACTCATAAAAAACTCTTTCTTTAATTTTCAGATATCCGGTTAAAGAATACCGAGAAAAGTTTACGGAATAAAGAGTGTAAGCTGCGATCGGTGAGATACAAAAGGAGCTTAATGAATGTTCAAAGGAGATCAAAGAACTTTTTCTTCAAGAAACCTGACAACAATTTTCCGTCAGAAAATGTTTCATAATCCTATCAAACGCCTCTTTCTTTTGAATGCCTTCGCGTAATACTCGCTTGTAGTAGGAGGAAAGAAGCATTAAACAACAGTTTAAAACGCTAATGCTGGCAGTAATGAGATTTGGAATTTTCAAAGTGTGATTCTGATGGGTTTCTTATATAATTCAATTAATATCCTATCTCTTTGAAGAATGTTTGATACCATTTTTTTTAAAATTATCTCTTTGGTATAATAAATGAAATAAAGATAGGGATTATTTTAGAGGGAAAATTAAAAACTGTTTTAATTGGAAAATTATTTTAGTTAATTTTAAAATTTGAGCCCCGCTTATGATAATTAATGACACGATATCTTTAAAATGGAATGGTTGCCTATTTCAAATTTAAGCCTCTTAAAATCAAAATTATGTGTATTTATAATATATGAATGGGCGCATATATATTTCCCAAGAGTAATACGCAATTCTACTTTACAAATTATTATCAATTCAAATGTGTATTCTTTAAAATCGAATAAGCGAAGAAAATTTAATTATGGGTTTATTTGAGACCGCTTGATTGCATAAAAATTTGTTTCCTTAGAATTTATTCCTTAAAGAACAGTTGGCGAATATAAAGCCAATACAAATTTTAAAAATAAAATTTTACTTTTCAACAAAGTGTTTAAGTTACATAAAATATGATACAAAATAATAATTAACTGACTTACAAAATATATATTTTTCATTTGAGATTGTTAATCACAATTTCAAAACAATAAAATTCGTTTATATTATTTGCAATAATCCTAATCACTAAAAGAATGAAAGAGAAATCTTAAAAAATAATTTGGACAGCATCAAAAGTGTAAAAACTATTTTTTCATTAAAAAATTGGGAAGATTTATCAAAAATATTAAGATTTTGATACTGCTTTTAAAATATTTTGCAGCATTTAATACCAGATCATTTTACAAAATATCCTAATTCTTTTAAAACCAGATAGAAAAATATATTAATTTTCGCAATATGGATATTAGCATAATTTGCGGTTTAAGATGACGAAGGAACAAAATCACAGCGAAAGTAAATTGAGGAAAGATTAAATCATTTTCGATCACTAAGTAATTCAATCAGAAAATTAGTTCCCCTAAGTTCTATGTTCTAATGATAAACACAAAATACACGTTATCGACAGCCAATAAATTTGAAAACCGAATCTAAACAATCAGAAACAAATAACATATATTTTCAGAATCTTCTCTGAAACAACTACTTTGTACTAAAAGGTGGTAACAGAACTTCGTTTGAAATTACATAAAAGAACTTAGTGACTACATCCCTTTGATGACGTCTGTACATCCAAATGGATTTTTAAAAGGTGGTAATGAAAGAATGGACATGGCATTTCAGATTTATTCACTGAGAAAATGGGAAAATCCTTTAGAATGTAACTCTGATGCAAAAGAATGTTGAGTAAATAGTTTCTAAGTCTAGTTGTTTAGAAAGATGATTTCCTGTTTTGCAGAACTTTGAGGCAAAGAGAAACATTATTAAACGATTTTAAATTATCTTAATGTGATAAACGTCACACGTTAAAAGCTTTTACTCCCTGCAAAATCTTTTAAATATAAGGCAACAGAGTGAAAATTGTCTTAGTTGAAGAATATAATAATTTAAGAGCTAGTACCAATATAATTACTAAATTAACCTATATATCAAATGAGATGATATTTACATAAGAGCAGAGATTTATAACTGATATAATGCAAGTCGTTTCTTCTTCAGCAATCTCAGGATCAATTTATCTGTTTAAATGACTGAATGTATTGCATCTTTTTTGCTACAACTTGTTTACGTTTTCTGTGAATAGATTGTTCATGGTTTCGAAGATCGATAAATTTTTGTTCTCTATAAAAAGACGAATAAAAATTAACTAGCTAATAACTTTGAATTCCATAAGTATGGAATATTACTAACGAATTTTACAAATAGACAAACAGATCATTAATATGGGAGGAAGAATAGAACTCGTGGAAGTTATAAAAACATTTTTTTTCTTTAATTATGTGAAAAGGTGTATTTTTATAACAATCCATCTGCAAAGATTTAACACTATTTTACTAGCATGCTCACAAAGCTAGATGGAGAAGTAGCAAAAATTAAATAAAGCACGTATGACCCACAAATATGATAAATCTAATCTTTCAAATAATGTAGTTGAAATTATTTTTAAAAAAGGAAAAACTGAAGAAAATTATGAACAGAAGAAAAAAAGATTTCTGATAGATATTCATACGGAAATATCTTTTTTTCTGAAAGTTCGTTTTTTCACCTTTGAAATATATTTTTTCTTTATAAAACAAGCATGAATATTAAATTAACTTTCCAGTATTTCTTCGCAATAATAGAAACATCAAAATTTTGATATTATATTTGCATTAAAAGTAAAATTTGGATTGTGAGAACAATATAATTTTGCATTTGTGCTGCAAAGATCAATAAAAACATATATGTGCTCTAAATATTTAAAAAGAAAATATTTTTAGCACTGATTAGCAAAAATGACCTACATATACCAAAGTATATAAAATTGAAAAATCTATTATGACGTATGAAAACTGATTTTCCACTCGAATCGTTTCCCAAGAGTTTATTTCTGAGCCATTGGAGACAGGCATATACTTACAATTGGGAACATGCTTAAATGATGTAATTTTTTTATTTTATGATGTTTCAGTCAATAAATGTATTGCAAAATTTGTGAACTCTAAAACTTTTGTCCTATTACTCATATTTAGTAAAATATTCTTAAAAGACAAAAATTTTAAACAAAAAACGGTTCAACTCTTCAACGACTAAAACTAACCGAGTTATGAAGTTTTGAGTATCACTACGTTTGGCGATTTTAGACCATTCCAACGGACACTTCGAGAAAGCTCTGCCAATCGGCGTACCAATCGAAGAAGTGATGGCCGCTGATTGGCCAAAAATAATAAAGATAATGAATAAAAATAATGACTTACTCAGTTTTGTTTGCAGAAGAGAGGAACATTTTTGATTAAAATTTAATAATTTTCAGCAGTATATTTAATAACTGAAGCAACATAAAGCTAACGTTATTTAGTGCATTTTTCCAACTGTAAAATATGTCTATCTCTAACGGTTTAAAAATTAGTTATTGGCCGCAATTAGAACGGATATCCTATATATACAATATATTATATGCTTACCATAAATAAATCGCTTTTGTTTACCAATGCAAAGAATTTTAACTCAAAATTCTGATAATTTATTTCATTGATAAATGCCAAGCATGCATTTTTCAAAAACGCAAATGGTGCTATATATCTCCAAAAGAGTCTCTCTTCTCTACGATCTGCTCTGTAAGAAATTAATACCTAAGATAAATCACATCTTAGGATAAATAAGAATCCCTTAAATACCGATTTCCTTACCCTAAGAAGCCCCACTTTATCATTGCTGAGTTATCACGTATAATAATTTTCCTGGAGCATTTTCTCTGTATATTGGGGAATGCATTCGTGCCTTAAGAATTTTGCTTTGCATGATCCAAAGAAAATATAAAGCATTTGAGGTGTTATTAATGGAAAGTAATGCCTTTTTTTATAGAAAATTATATTTCGTCCTTATATAGGCAAGTCTACTCTGAAAATATATTATATGTTGAATAATACTAAAGGCCAGTTGCGTAATAATGTGGCAATGTTTCATCTAATAACTTTCTTATGAATATATAAAACTAAGTTACTATTTTAAAATAACTCATTTGATCTAACATTTGGCAATTCAGAATTTTTAATGTTGTATTAGTTTTTCAGATCTCTCACTGATTTTTTAGATATTTTGCATACCATTTCTGATTTAATATTTCGATTCCTTATATTTTTCTCATTAAAGATACTTTTCGTGATCGGATAAAAATCGCTGTTTTCAAGAAGAATACATTAGCATAATGTTTTATTATACATAATTATTTCGAAAATTCATTATATCAGTTTCCATGTACTTAAAATTCGTATTCACATTCTCCCTATCTATGGCAGGACGGTGGTAAACACTCTTAAATATCTTAAGAATATTAACTGTCTTTATTGTCTGGCTTACAATAAATTTAACCTCACCATGAGAAAAAAAACATTCTTTAATATCTCAGGTCTGTCTTAATATTTACATTGAAAAAAATATATAAATTTGAAGCTTCATATATTTGAAGCTTTTAAATTTAAAAAAATAGACTTGAAATATATACCAATTACAATATATTTCCTATAGCTTGAAACCAATAAATCGTAGCGTAAGTAAAAATTGAAGATATAAGAGTTTAAACAAAATCGAAGACAGAATTTCTTTATTTTTTGTTTTATTGCCGTGGAAGTTATTTGTAAAATTTCTTTGCTAATAAGAACTTGGAAACAATCACAAATTTCTAAAAAGTGTTCATCTAATTTCATTCGCTAAATTTTACTCCTTTTGTTAAATTATATTTTAAAAATATCAATCGTCAGTATATTTATATTGATGATGTTTTCGTGTAATTTTAATATTTGCTCTTGATTATTTTTGGAATGAAACAGAATTGTTTTAAATGCTATAAAAATAAAGCAACTAAAGCTATTGAAAATGTCTCCGTCAATCAAATTTTATATGACAAGGAATTTTCCATTACGACTTAAAAGTCAAACAGAAATAAAACAAGACCTATAATTATGAAAGACAGGAATTTAATTAAATGAATGTAAGTGATGTGTTTAATTTAATTACGACTTACCTACTTTCTGTTATACATAATCCTTTCTTTGCATGTTTATTCAAAATGGAAACGCAGTTTATGAAAGCAGAAATTTAATTATTTTGATGTTCATGTATAAGTATGGAGAGGAATTATTTTCATTATGGATTGGTTGGTATCAGAAACAATTTTCTATCCTTTTTGGACAATTTTAATCCGCTGAAGGTTGATACGTAGTGATTAAGAAGAGAGTGTTTTCTCTGAGTCCATTGTTAGGAGCTTTTTCCTTTTAGCTGTTCTTTTCCGATGTTTATATTCATTTCCTTCTTGAAATGTATTATTTTATTTTCATTCGAAACTTGTGTATATTGCAATATATTGCTTGATTTAAAAAAAAACATCTTATCCTCCATCTTTCACTTCACCCGACCTTTGATGCAATCAAAGAGAACTGGCAAAAGCGCGGAGAGTTTCTACATCTGAAAACAGATAGTAATGTAGAATTCATGCTACGACATTTTCGTGAAGCATTGGGAATTTCATTTAAAGAAACAATACCTTTCGTAAGGCAGCTTTCTTTTATTAAATTTTTTATAAGGAATGTATTTGTGACAGTCTGCCTGCACATTTAGCCACAAAATAACTGTAGAGAAATATTTGCAAGTAACAAACATATTTTTAGATTATTGCGTCGAACACTATACACAAATATCAATTACGTAAATGAATTCTTTAATAAGCCTGGGGAAGTCGAATGTTTTTCACAGTCTGTAATCTCGTTTTAAATATTACTTAAGATGGCCATCGACTTAATACTGAATGTTAATTAATGAATAATGTTATTTTAAGATACATTGTATTTAAAATTATTGTCCCAAAAGTAGTCGAAGTAGTAAGTTTATAAATGAATAGGATAAATAAAAAATGATGAAAAATTACTTTTTGTTTTCATCTTGACTTCAAGTTACAGATTTACCACTGGATGATGATTTTGTTTCCATATATGTTGATAAAAAATGGCATAGTCAAAATGCAAGTAATTTTCTTATGATGTTTTCCTCTACCATAGATTTAAGCTGTGGAATTCCAAATTTATCTTTCTTCTGAATACTTAATCATTAATGATATCTGTTTTCATTTAGAAACAATACAAAAACGAAAATACTAAATATTGCTTCCAGACTTTTGCTGTGAATAAAGAGATGCTTTAATGTCGTTAGTAAAAGTTTTTAAATCAACTCTTCCCATAAAGATTTTATTTGTATTGTCATTAAAGAAATGCATAATAATGTAGACCTTATTCCTGTTTTTTAGATAGACTTTCTCCGATTAATATAGATCATTTCAGTTTATATAATAGTCTTTCTTGAAGACTGCTTCAGTGATGAGAATTACTGTTCCTGCTATTAAATGAAAGTTTAAAATTTCGAAAATATATCAAGTTTATTAGTGAAATGAAAGTGGAAGTTAGTATTTTCATCCAATGAATTTATTTTATAATTTTGGATTTTTGCAAGAAATAAGTGTCAGTAAAATGAAAAATCCAATGAACAATCAGTAGTTTCTGTCATAAATCTTACTACTTATAGGTTTTTATTCCTTATAGATATTTTCTCTGCTTCTTATTTTGGATAACCATATTAATAAATACGTTTTACTATATTTAAAACTCTTGATAAAGATTTATTCTGTTTTTTTTCAACCTTTCACTTATAAACAAAAACATAAAACAAAATATAGGAGAAAAAAACATTTACTGAAGATTACTCATTTTATTTTATGATGATTAAACTAAAAATTTCAATAAGCATTTAAATTCTTGTGCTTATACTTCCTGTTGAAAAGATTTGTACTGTTTCGATTTTGAAAATTGGATTTAGATCTTACAATTACTCTAGCTTAAACAATTCACGTTACATTAAAAGAAATTCGAAATGGTAACGCTGGAGGCTATTGTCTCACGTGTCTTGGACACAATTTAAAACAAAATGTTTTCCTGTAAAATTGCATCTTCAAGCGCTAGAGAATCGTATTGTATTTAGAGAAGAAGACAATTGAACTTTACACTCAGCTCGATAGTATTACCTAGGAACATCACATAAAAGCAATTGACATTGCTTTCCAGTTACATCACCAGTTTTATAGCTTCGAATGTCAGTAAAAATTCCGTTTCTTGAGGAACGTGTGTTCCTCAGCTCGGTATCGACGCTTTTGAAACGAAAATCGTTTCCATTTGAACGCGATTCCCACAGAATTGGGTTCATTGCTATCGGATACAATGTTACCTAAACGCATCGTTCCAAACATTGCATCGAAAACGAGATATACGATTGCAAAGCCCCTATTCGTACAGCTTCCGAGTCTCTTGAAGGATATTGGCAATGTAGAATAGTTTTCGGAAGGTAAAATAAAAATGTTTCTTATTGTGAATCTGGTATACTGAAACGGGGTTATGCAAGTGTTAAATCAAAAAGCGGAAAAGAGCGAGATTGATGCTTTGTTTGCGGATTGAGTTCCTTCGACCTACACAAAAGATTGAAATTTTAAACTTTCATGAACAGTTATTAAATAGATGAGGAAACAGATTGAACATAATGCACAACAGGGGTGAGGAGCCTGCGACCTTTTTGAGTTTCTTATACGGCCTAACCAGTTATTTACTATTTGCATTGAAATAATTTACTTGTCTGTAATCTAATAATAATTAAAGAACAATAACCCTTAAGTTCTGCTCATGTGGCTATTTCTATATATGCTTCAAGCAATATTCTCAGAAGTAAAGAAGTTTAATATTCTTCATCATCATATAATATATTTGTTCCCGATGGTATAAAAAGAATCCATTCTTATGAAGCTAAAATATAATTAGATTTTTATGTAAAGCTTAACGAAATTTAATTTCGTGATATTACAAAAACGAGTTGTTATTCCTCTGATTTAAACATCTCATATTATTCTTATTTCTAGTCTTCTGAGAAAATACTTCTTCGCGATGTAAGGTGCTAAATTATTTTATTAACTACTTTTTGGACGTTAATCTTCATCGAAATATCGTATTGAGCCATGCCTGATTCACTTTCCGTTGAATAAAAAATTAATTCTTCAATACAGCGATGGATTGCAAAGGAAACTGTATGGAATATATGACATGCTTAGGCTAAATATGTAATTAACTTCAATAATGTCGTTTCCTAGGTTTCTAATAAATTATATATTAACCAGTTTTAAATTATCATAAAGTAAGTATGAGACGGATAGGATGTATAATTGAAACAGATGTTTTCACAACATCGTTTAAAAAACGATAATTGGTACGCTGCGTAAAATGCAGCACCTAAAATGCTTATAAACGTTCGCTTTGGACGTAAAGTCAATGTTTCTACTTACACAAAAAAAAACACACAAATTGAAGCTCATCATAGCTAACCTTAATTTTTTTAGAATGAAGTTGGTAACGTTGAAATAACTATTTAGTGGTTCAGTTATAATAGGGTGATTCATAATCGATCATTCAACTATGATGGCGATGTAAGTAACAGCAAAAGAACACAATTTCACACAGAAAATTATGCTCTCAAACATCCTTTAGAAAGGCAAAATATGCCTGGAAAGTTAAGGAAAAGAAACAGTGCAAGCAAGTGATAAATCAAATAACATTAATGTCTTTATATAGGTGGTAGCTCCATTGCATTCACTGAAAGCCATTCCGGGAAATGTATGGCATTTCTTGGAGGTTGCCGACAAAAACGGATATTTGTGCTACAAGTTCCATGCACCATCAGCAAGGGTCTCGTACAGAAGGTTTTGCATGCTTCCCCTTCCCTTAAAAAACAAAGTAATCGATGGAACATAATCCCGGTGTTTAGGCTTGATGATTTGGTATTCGGCAATTGGGGTAGTATTCTTCATACAATCGCGTAACTGACCCAAATGCTTTCCCCTGCTGCGCCGTATGTTAGATGCATATGACCTAATCCATGAACCGTGTATCTATTCAAGTTACTTCAGTGAAGTCAACATGTCGAAAGACAACAGGTTACAGTTGTTGGACAGCTATGCACGCGAACACAAGTTTTGGATACCCTGGGACATCTAATATGCCATGCGTATGTTTACAATCATACTTTCATATATAAAATCATATTTTGCTGCTATCTCCTACCTCCCCAGGAAATTTAAACAATCAATTCTTAATCATCCTGTATATCAAATTGTATTGAAATGCAATGACAGATCTGTGTTTAGAATCTAAAATTTTTTAAGTTTTGAGAAAATTTTGGCTTCTACATGTTCTTGCATTTTTAGACATTTTCAAGTGAAATTAACGATGCTATATATTTTTATGCTGAAATAGAAAAAAGTAGAAAAGCTTACTTTTTTGTTAAAATATTCTACACTTATTATTTTGAATAATATGACTAAATTACATATTCTTCATAATATTGTAAACGTATACATAGTTTTTATTTTATTTGGGAGATTTCTTCGAAAATTTAAAATTCTTTCTCCTTCTGAACAAGAACCTAAGGCATAATTTTAAAACATATTTTTTCATTAGTTTATAAACATCTTCTTACAGAAGTTAATGTATAAAATCTTCTAAGTATAAATCAGTAACAAAAATTCTTCCTTTCGGCCCTAATGGGCAGGCATATACGTACAGGAGATTAGATTTCATTCCCTATTGGTAAATAAATCTCCCTTTTACATGAGTTTTTATATTTCCAGTGTTCTTAAGGAATTAAGATTATTCAATTATAATTAAAGAAACTTGGAAACACTCTCTATGAGTGCAAATGGAGGACTTATGTTTTTGAGCACGGACATTAATCAAGTTTCAATTGGTCTATTTTTTTAATTGTATAGTAAGTACAACTATATTTATGCCATACTTAGTGTAAAATAGTTCTTATTGTTCTTATTAAGTAATAATTTATCCTTTTTGATATCAGATTTAGGAAATTTTGAATAAATTCTTTTTGTGGGATATATTGTCCTTTTCGTATTTAACAATGTATCCCATCAGTGATCAAATTATTACAAGCTTATTGTTTCGAAGCTGTAAAGTTGTTTTCCTGACATGCTAATCTTATGGCAGGAAAGAGAGTTTTACAGATGTTTTATTGGAATAGTCCTAGTCGACTATACGTTTGGAACATCTTGTCCCGATCGACTGACTATAAGATTGGGACACTGTCCCAGGAGATTTACAGAAAACGGGAATTGTGAAAAACTTTAAACTCATAGTATACTTCTTTTACTATGTCAACATTAAATTAAATTACTTTTCATAGTTAAATTTTTGTCATTCAAAAGTCGGGTCGAAAGGGCTAAAGCAAAGAAATCAGCTTTACATGACTTGATTCAACAGGAAGTTCTTCCAAATTTTAGCTGATTACTTACTTAATTTAAGTATGATTTCATAAGTTTTATTTATAAATATTTTCAAAAGTAAAGCTTGTTTTTAATATTCTTCTGATTAAGCAGAATTTTTCAGAGTACATAGACTAAATTGCATTACCAGAACAAACTTTGCTATCTAATTTCAAATACTAGCTTTGAATTTAAGCTTTTAAGGTATTTCACTTAAATGACTAAAGAACATTTTTGTGAACGTAAGCACACCTCCCAGAAATTCGAAACTGCAATGATATCATAATAAATTTAACTCTCCACTTCCAAAGTACTCAAGCACTTTAGTTAAGAGGAAGTTTAAAATCTAGGATAAAAGCAGTTAGAAAATTACAACTATTATCCCATTAGTGAAAAGGGTTACTAAAGTGTATTCTCGTGTAATGTTATTTGTGCGAACGTTCTTGCAGAGTTGGGTGTTTCTTAAAAGGTTTGTTAATCATCTGCATTACTTCAGATCGGTTTTAAAATCAACAAAGTCCCCGCTCTCCAATTCTCGAACAACCGTTTTAAAATCACTTACTGATAGAGAAAAATTGTTTCCGAAGAGAACTAGAATTGATTTTCGAAACTAAAACCTTTTTTTTTACATAAAATTTGAGCTACATTCAATAATACAAATTCCACAACATTTACTGAAGCCAGATATATTGAGTTGCTTTTCGTGATTAATTACATTTTCTTATAAGAAAACTTAATTTCATTAGGAGGGACATGTTTCATTTGTAAATTAAATTAGTAAAAGTAAAATCAGCCGGAAATAGTTGATTTCATTTTTGTCTTGCAAAAATTTCTCAATTAGTTCATTTCAAAGAATTCAATATTTCTGCGACATACAAGGTGTTTCAAAAAGACGTCGACACAATTACAGAGCAGTTCATACATACGATAAGAGCTAAAATTACTATAAGCATCTAAATAAAAATATAGGTGCGCATAAGCCATCTGGAAGCATCCGATGGCATTAAAAAGAATATTTTAAACAATGATGACGAAGAAGAAACCTTCTACAATATTTTATTTAGGAATAATTCTCAGTAACTTGCAGAGATATTTGAAGGTAAATTTATTGACATAGACCCATTTTCCATACCCCTGACTGCTGTTTGATCCAGTCTATATGATATACATTTCAGGGATAATATACAAATTTTAAGAAGTTATTAAAAGGGAGGAACCAGAAAATAATAATGCATTTATAAAACATTTATGAAAATTAAACTGGATTTTACATATAAAATATGTTTAAATAATACATTAATTGAAGTATTTACAACGATAGTTCAAATTAGGAATCTTCGATAACTACACAAAGAAGGGGCAGCTCATCTGTTTAGAAATAAGCAGAGCTACGGAAAATATTAATGAAACACAATTGAACTGCAATTTTTGAAGAACAGCCTTACCTTTAAATAGTCCCATTTGTAATTGTAATTATCTGAATTGTATTTTAGAAATTTACCGTCTTATCTTTTTCACTGAGTGACTTCAAACAAAAGAAAACGAATACATAATAACCAGCCAAGTTCCCATTGATTCACCATGATAGCGTATCCGAAACTTAAAAACAACCAGTGAAAAAAATTAAGAGCACGAAGGCGAACCTTGGGTGAGATTCAGGGGGAAAAAACAAAGAAAAGAAGAAAAAAACAGCATTTCCTGGTCGAGCGCCAAACAGGAACAACCGAAAATCCAGTGTTCTGGTTAAGTTCAAAATCATACAGGATAGATTTTTGCCCTTCATATCACTTAGTTGTGCACAATGAACGGATTTTGGTATTTTCCAAAACTATTTAGTGTGCAATCTTATCCTATATCTGTCTTATTTTTTTATTCATTTATTGTTTTCTTTTCTCTTTTTTTTATTTTTCCGTTTTCTTTGACCATCGAGGTGTCAGAGTGAAAAAGTAAACTAATAAGAATGAAAACGAAAATATGAAATTTTAAAATAATTTTAGTGTGTTCTGCAACTCTGCAGCCCTAAAGGACGAGTCGCCATTGCCTTTAGGTTGAACTTAATGATACGAACTCCACTGAGAGCAAACAACATTCTTATTCGGTATTATGCTACTTTCCTGTGATGCCTTAAATTTGTCCTTCCTCAAATTTTTCTTCCCTTCTTTATTAAGTCGATAGCTGCAACTATCGACAATTGAAACTGAATGATTAGCAAATTATTTTCGGGTCATGACAATTGGATGATGTACTACTGAAAAATATTTGCTATTCATAATTTTCTGTGTTGAATAAATTTTCATTTCTGCAATAAACATCTCCATTTAAATTTGTGAGAAGCCCCTTTAAATTTAGAAATACATATATCTCTGCAAAGTTTTCAGTAGAACTGAGAAACTTAGCTTATACATAGCTAAGTGTAAGAAACATTTTACTCATTGACAGTTTTGCTTTATGGGGACCGCATAAAAATACAATTTTTTTAAACTTTTTATTAACAATATCCATAGAGGCGAAAGTATTTTCGTTTAAATTCCTATCTTATTTTATGAAACTTTGTATTTAGAAGTATATGTCTAGCTACAGTATTTAAGGAAATATATGCGTGTTCCACTTTTAGGGACACCCTGTATATATCTTCTCAAATTTCAGTTTGAACAGTTGCATGTGTATTAATTTTTGAAGAAGAAATATGATGATTAGTGAAAGGATATCTAAATGTAAAAAAAAAACAAATGTATCATGGAGGTAAAAAGTAATTTCCTAATTAAGAATTTTTATTAATCCTTTTAAAAATACCTTAAAAGATTTTAGTGACCGACATTGATTCATTAACTAATCATACGATGGAAGTATAGGGTTGAAAATTCAGTACTGACAGTAATTAACTACCTCAAGGGGAAAAATCTCATCATAAGCACAGAAAACTTTCAGAAATACTAAATGAGCAATTTTTTTTTGGTTCTTTAAGGCATTCTTCATTAAAATTGAGACTAATCCAAGCTCCCAAAAGAGCAACAATGAGTTCCAGATTAGATTCAAATCATATGCATATTTCCAACAAAGAAGAAAGTCTTCGGGCGAAGTTTTCATTGTTACCTTCTATTCCTGAATTTGTTCCGTTCCATGATTAAAAATCAGGTCAGATTTCTCCAAGGACTTTCTTTTGGTATTAAGGAATAAAAATTTTCTCCAAAAGCTTAAGGCATAATTTAGAATTATTTAACATTCTCTGTATTTTTTTAGGTTACAATCCGAAACTTTTGTATTCTTATCTAACGAAAATAAGTCACGAACTCAGAATTTAAAACATTTAAAATTAGCTTCTGGTGCTTCATAAGTATTTATTAACATATTTCTTTGCCTTCATTCAATATGTTAAACGAACAATTAATGAGAAATAATTTTCTTATACTTATCAGTCAATTAGGAGCAAAAGTTTTGGAGTAAAGCATAAATATTCAAGATTTTGATTATAGCATTCTGATTCTCAGAAGAAATGAGTATTTATGGTAAGGTATAATAAATAAATAAGTGCAGTTATTTAAGAATAACATCCATAATGGTTGACATTAAAATCACAATAATTAAAAATGAATTCGTATAAATATTAACTTATAAAAATTTATTTTGAAGGTGAATTCCACTTGTTTATTTTTTGAATACATTAAAAATTATTATCTGAACTCAATCTAAAATTATTGTTTAAAAAAAGAGAGATTTCAACAGGGTGAAGATGTGATGTGGTTGATTTCGATATCAAATATCCACAGTTTCTTCTGAAAGATATAAATAATCATCAGATATAAAATTAGTAGGTATTAGATCTGTACCTATTAATAGGCACTATTATATTAGATGGCTACCATTGGTGATCGTATAGTTTTTACAATAAAATACAATTTTTATTTGACCCTTATATTCGAAACCTACCTTTCAGGTATCTGCATATTGGGCTACTAAAAATAAACCTGAAAACACATAATAAGTACTGCGTTATAAATGAGACAAATTCAATTAGCTTTGATTTTAAATATTTTTTATTTTACCAATTTTAAATAGATAATTTTTTTACTGCCAAATAAAAAATATATGTGATTATTATTTAGATGCACAAAAAAAAAGAATACAAATTAAACAGACAAAAATGCAGTAGCCACCACAAATAAAAATAATAAAAACAAGAAGTCTCTGCAGACTCATTCACCCACTATGACGATCATTACAACATCAAAACAACTTCAATCCCCGAACGGAGATCATAGATGAAATATAATTGAAAATTTTGTTACTGTGTGACACACCTAGCAGAATTTTGCAGATAATAGCTGTAATTAGATGCACTCGTTTACTTCACACTGTTGTAGCAAAAATAAACGATGTTGTAGATTTAGATTCACTCCACGACAGAACGTTAAAGAGGTGAAAATTTAAATGCAAAAAAACGGAATTCACATATCAACATATTGAAGTAAAACACATGATGGATGTAGCTGGCTGACGACAATACACAACCGTTGACTTTTGAAAATGTTGAAAATTTCTCATAGCTGTTCTGTGAATCATTTTACGAATAGTTTACTGCACTTCATTTCGGCATTTCTTTGTTTTCCATACAGTTTTAGAAATCACAGAAGCACACACGCTCAAAAATCGTTGAACATCTTGTCATCGTTCCTACGTAGAGCTTGTCTTTCTATCAGCTATATCTGATAATAATAAAAATGGTGACATCTTCAAGCATATTTCAAGTAGAGTTTTATAACGGAAAAAAATTTTCGTTAAGGACAGGTGGGAACAGGTCCCGAGAGCCGTTAAAGGCCCTCGGGCCTACAGCTGCCGGCTCAAACGTCTGTGTCACTTCAATCACAGTTTAAAAATGGAACAAAGAAAACCGCTTCCAGAGAGACGCTATTTACTGTTCAAACCGAAATTCCTCCGCGGAACAAGATGTCGGGGAAATAGTCCCATTGAAATAATTTGATTTAAAATTAATAAAGTTAAAAAATTGAATTAAACAACAACAAAAGTCAAGACAATTACTAATTAAGTTGAAAACAAAGTAAATAATTAAGTAAAATTTGGAAATTAAATGAAACGGCTAAAATTAACGTTTGAATTTCAAAATTTGCCAAAGTTGCCACAAGAAAAGAAAGAAACTTTAGTGGCGAAGAATTAAATTAATTAAAAATACTGACAAAGCCGAAAAAATGATGTTGATGCAATATTTGCAATCTAACAGTAGGCAATGAAAAGTTATGAAGGTTTGATAGCTACTTATTTGTCAGTTGCAATTTTCTGACATGCTGACATATTTGTCTGCTTCACTTCATTTAAATAGTAATTCGTTTGTTTTTAAATATTAGGTTTTAGAAAATTTCCGATGTGATTTAACGAGTTAAAGATTATTCTAATCAATTTAATTTTTTTCAGTGATGGTGATTTCTACTCATGTATCAAGAATATCAGAAAGGATATCTAGAAAAAAACCTTCCTATGGCCTATACAATCAAACATTTCATACAAACATATTTGCGAATAGAGACAGAGATGAGTAGTTGTTTGATTTTATCATCATTTACTATTCAAGGCTACAACATGATTAGGAAATATGAATGGAAAAACTGTGTTTAACAACTAAAAGGAATTGCTGCAAACTTGAATATTATTACGGAACACTAAATTCTTTGTCTTCAGAAAATATTTCCTGACATTTGAGTGTGATTTGGCATATTTGCCTTTCTAATAAGAAATACTCTGTCTGCGGTATATGGCATAAGAAAGATTCCCATATAGATTATCTGTGAACGATATTCTTGGCCAAAACGATCAAGTTAATATCAAGTAACTGTGTTTCCATAACTAGTTGAAATGGGCAGTAGTTAAGCAAATAGAAAAACCGTTTCAATCCGAGAAATTTATTATCTTTCGTGATTTTTTTTCTTTTGTTTTGGCTTAAAAGTCTGAAATTTAGAATATTATATTTACAGCCGTGATTTTGCGAGTTGGATATGCTTTCATCTAAAATAAATTTTTATAAAACATTAGTAGCGGAATATATTTTTATATGTAAAATTTCCTTAATTTTTATTCCTAATTTAAATTATTCATCTTCAAAAGCTATTAGATTCTTAAAACTTTACCCATTAATTAAGTACGAAGAAGCTATATTACTTTTATAACTGTGTTTTAAATTACAGTTAAAGTAATAGCTGAGTAAAAACTTAAATACACTTTACAAAGTAGTAAGTTTTTTGCTCATGAAATTAAACTGTATATACAGAGGGTTACATGTTATGCAACATCAACTTCTTTTGTGCATTCCTTTTGAACTGTATATTTTCAAAATTATTTCGATACGGCAAATACTCAACATGCTTAAATTTTGAATTTCTCCTATAAGAAAAATTACGGCTCATATATTTGATTTGAATTTCGACAAAAGGAGTTACGTCCTCACTGTGTTTTTCATTAAGTATTTGAAATAACTCCTTTCAAATTCAAAGGAAATCCTAATTTCAATGTCTTAATACAAAAAATAGTTATGAATGAAATAGCACATAAAATAATAAATAAACATAAATATAATTCGTTTCCAATTTACTACTTCATCTGCACGATTTAAATATTGTTACGATTCAGACGGGTTTCTGGATTGAATGGACTTCAATCAAGATGGCACAAACAGAATTTTATTTACAACTGTATTTACAAATATTTACAGTTGACAGAGAAAAAACAATCCAATCGTAAAAAGACTACAACAGTTCAAAAAAATCCTTTTCGGCAATCTAGAAGGCAAAGGTAGATTCTTTACTTTAATCTTACAAAAGTAATGAAATATTACCATATTGATCATGACAGACATACCCAATGACTTTATTGTTTCTACACATTGCAATATTTACGCTGTGATTCTGTTTTCATGACATTTAATTTTTTACTATATCAAGGTTTTATCATTCCATTTTTCATTCCAAAAGGTTATGCTAGATTTATCGGTCAGTACATTGATCAATTTTTTTTACACCAACACATAATAATTCAACAGGTAGGAGACATAAAGAAATAAACATCTCTGCAGTGCAAATATCTCCTAGATAAATAACATTAATCCAGCCTATCTGAAACAGTAACAAGAAATTGACTCTTGACACGAATGACGAAAGACTCTAGATTTAAAAATTAATTTATTTAATCTAGGTTACAAATATAATTGTGCAAACATTACTTTGCCATATGGTAAAATCACATGGCATGAAACATTTAAACACTACTAAAATGGCCTCATCTAGAGAACTCCCTGGTTACAGAGATAATAGTCACTAAATTCTTGACACATAAGAGAATAAAAATTATTTAATATTGAGAGTGGCAAATTAAATACATGTGTTTAAAGCATAGGATATGTATGCAGCCAATTTCAACAGTAAATTTAAATCTCCATCGACGGTTAAAACCAAATACTTAGGCAGAAAATCCCAAAACAATTTTAAAGTAAAGGAGATATTTTTCAATATCAAAAAAGATAAAGGGAACTCTTATTTAAATATATATCATTTTGGGCTATTTTATATTGAATTTATTAAACAAATCTTGGCCCCTCTATGTTTAGTTAAATATCAAATTAAAGTAATCTGTCAAATTAACTAATTATTAAATTAACTAAAAAATTAACTTAAAATTAACTGTTTGATTAATTAAAATTATATACTTACTTAATTAAAATTAAATTATTAATTGTGACAAATTAAATGAATTATTGCAACAAATTAATTGCTTTAAATTAATGAATAATTAACTAGTTATAATTTAATTGTTTCAAAAAATTCATTAAAACCTTTCTTGTACTTAAGAAATTGTTAACAAGATTTGAAGTACCTATATAACAAAATATAATGTATGGAGAAAACGGCTGTTTTTAAAAATCATCTTGTTTAATTGATATTCTCATTTTAATTAAAAACGTTTCAGATCAGAAAAGGAATTTGTTTATTATAATATTTATACAATAGTAATTTCTACGTTAAAAATATTAAACATGAAAACATTTTAATCCGGAGCAAAGCCAGGTACATCAACTTGTTTACCGTATAAAAAGTGGAAGTGAATGCGGCTGATGGAAGCTCATAACTTCTAAGTAATTCTTACTGTCAAAAACTTTCAGTATAAAAGTAGTTTCTTATGATAAGGTGATAATTTCCGCAATTAAAATTTTCTTTCTACCCCTTCAATCGTAACGGAGCTGTGGGGAAATGATAAATTGGGAGGATTGAATATCGATTTTCAACTTATAACTTATAAGGAATTCTAGCAGACAAAAAACTTTTAGTATAAAAGTTGTTCGTTATGATAAGGTGATAATTCGCCTAATTGAAATTTTTTTCTATCTTTAGTCGTAACAGAGCTATGAGGAAATCATAAGTTGGGGGAGGGGATTGAAAATGGCTTTTTAGATCATAACTTCTAAGCAATTGTGGCTACCAAAAAAGTTTCAATACAAAAGTTGTTTTCTGTAAAGCAATAATTCGCCTAATTTGAATTTTTTTCTATCTTCAATCGTAAGGGAACTATGGGGAAATGAAATTTTCAGTCCCCCACCATTTCCACCCCCTTAAAGCTGGCTAGACCATCTGCGAATTCAGCCGAGATTTTCACCATCCTTACAACATATCCCTCGCCAGTTAAAATCTAACCAAAATTACTCTAGTTATCGTGCTTACAAGATAACACGGGCAAAAGCGTTAAACATATACGTCTCTACTAATAATAATAAGGAAAAGAGCATTTCGCCCTCTGTTCTCATAAGGATTGGAGACGCAAGAATGAAACCGGGGGGAGGGAGAGACTGCAAATGACGAGAGATTTCCAACAAGGGGCAACATGCTTAGATTAAAAGGTGCTTGAATTTAGGGGAGAGGAGGGGCAGGGAGGGAAAATACTTTTCAGATCATAACTTCTGAGAAATTGTAGCTAGTGAAAAAGTTTTAGTACAAAAGTTGTTTGTTATGATAAGACAATAATTCGCCTAATTTGAATTTTTCTTTCTATCTTCAATCGTAAGGGAATTATGGGAAAATTAAAATGCTCACCCCACCATTTCTACCCCCTTTGAGCTGGATAGCCCATCTACGAACTCGACCGAGATTTTCACTATCCGTACAACATATCCCACGCTGGATAAATTTAAATCAAAATTACTCTCCAGTTATCGCGTTCACAAGATAACATGGGAAGAAGCGTTATACATACATATATATAAACTTTTTAACGAAAGATGGTTTTGGGTTCTAGGGGTCTTGATCGGTGAAGATCTGCAGAAATTTTTTGGAAGTCGTGTCATGAGAACCATTGCAATACGTAGAGTTCCTTAAGGAATCTATCTAAAAGCTCAGAGCATAGAACACGTTAAAAACTCAAAACAATACGCCGCAAATTGGCTTAGACAGTCCGCTAAATTTAGCAGCCTCGTCACCGACGTTCGCGAGTCGTGATTGCAGCGAGGTTTTATATACACTCGGAAGACTGTCGAACTTTCTAGAAAAGTGTGAAAATTTCTTGATGCCAAGTCACCAAATATGCCACCAAACTGTATTGCCAAGTCGCCAATTTTGGCGCTAGAAACCTCGCCAAGTCGTTTAATTTATAGAATTCGTAACAAGGACTGCACGTCCCGGGCAGTACAAACCCTGAGCAGGAAGCAATTTAATATCACCCTAAAATTAGAGCAAATTAATAAAGCAAATATTACAAAAGAACATTGCCATTAAGCTAATAACAATTTACATTCCAAAACAATAATAAAATTAAGGGAAAAACTATTTACAACAGACATGTAATACATGATTTTCAATAGAAAAGAACCATGGTTTCAGGTAATCTTTCCTTAGGAGACATTACTATAATAAGGGGCTAGCCGATCGCAATGGACAACTCTAGGCCTAGAATTTGATGAATCAAGACGTCATTTGGTCTTTTCAGAACTGTATAAGGGCCTTACCAAGATGATTTCAGCTTTGGAGAAAGTCTCTCGCGTCGAATCGGTTACAAGAACCATACCTTATCATCTTCCTGATATTGTTGTCCTGTAGCTCTCTTGTCTCACCTGGTCTTCATCTTCTCCCGTTGCTATGTTGATCCGAACTCGGAAAATCTCATGAACAACTTCTAACCGTGCCTGAAGATCTTGAACGTCGTCCTCAGGCGAAGAAGGTGTGTCTGGAGGACACCCGAATAGGAGGTCACAGGGCAAATGGAGTTCACGAATGAAGAGCAGCCGAGATGGAATTAATCAAATGGTTTCATGGACGGCATTTCGATAACCGAGTAGGAACAAAGGTAGTTTCCTATCCCAGTTCTGTTGGCGAGTTTTTAACTAAAGATGGCTATAGTCCTTGAGGTACTTTTCTCCAGACAGTAATTCTAGAGCGCTTGAAAGCATTTTAAAACTTAGTTGCTGGTCTTCGGGAATCTTTCGCAAAATATGTGCGGGTTCAACTCGCAGAGATGCAACCAGTTGGAGCGCTTTTGTGATGCTTCGCCTTCGATGGAGAACTGAGTCTTGTAGATTTTCCAGGATTTTTTCCATAATATGTCTATAAATTGATGCTTAGCTCGGCAATTACGGATGCATGTTGAATGATTTCTGGTCCACAGGACTATACTGTTCTCAGTATAGTCTTCGAAACCTTCAGGGATTTTCTGTACTTTTTTCAATTTATCAATTTCTTGTTCCACTTTCGCAAAATTCTGCTGAATTTTATTGACTTTGTCCTCAATTGCATCGAATTTGTCTCCAATTGTATCAAATTTTCCTTCAACTTTACCGACCCTTTCCTTACTTTTCTCCACAATATCATCCACCTTTCAGCTGATCACATTTAAAATATTAGTCTGAATGTCTTCTTGTCCTTGCTTTACCTGTTTTATAAGGGCTAAGAGTTGTTCAAACTTTCCTTCCATTTCAGACATTGCCCTAGTTTTCACTATTCAATCCCATTTCTGACACCAGTTTATTACGGTTTTGATGGGTTCCTGGATTGAATAGACTTCAATCAATACAAAAATTAGTAACAATATTTTGCCATTTAAAAGAATTTCAAAAGAAAATTCAATAAATTTGGAGATAATTACACATAAATATACCTTAAATTTCTTCTGCAATTTTAAAATTGAAAGAATAGTACAAAATAATTCGTAACAATTTGTTTCATAAAAAAATAATAATGTAACTGTTTGTTTCATCAGGCGGATAATGACGTAATCTCTGACTCAGAGACTAAATAGTGAAAAATTACTTTAATTATCGCTAACAAAAAGTATCGGCTCATTTATTTTTTTAATCTTTCCGCCAGTAGCATTTGACAATTGTTTAAAAAAGTAGAAAAATAAAAATTTATCCTGATTACATCTTATGAGAAAATTATATTTCCGAAGGCATCTGGGACAAAAAGAGAAAAATGATATGCGAAAAAATTAATGACATTATGAAAAAGTAATAAGAAAGAGAAAAAAATAGTAAAAGAACCAAAAAGGCGGAGAAGATTATTTTTGACTCAAATGCTAGAGGAGCTCATATGAAGAGTAGTTTTTATTTTGTGTGGCAAGTGATTTCCCTTTCGGAGATAATTCTGTCAATTTCATAGTTTGCTTTTATTTTATGTTTTAATTTTTCCTTCTCATGCTTGCAAAAGGTGTTAATGGTGTTCAGGCATATTTTTAAAGAATTACCATAAGCTTGCATTGACCTCTACTTAATTTTGAACCAAATAGCAATTACATGTCAAATGTGTGAAGGATTCCAATTGTGTCTGATAGGTTTTCGGAATTTTTAGTAAGAATCAATTACAGTTACAAAGTTTTTCAGAATTTATTTTTACTGGGGAACAAAGAAAATATCAATCTTGAAGAAAAAACGTTAAATGTAGTTGCGTTTTATAGAAAGGTGTGTTATTGGTGCTTTTTGACATCTAGACACAATACATTTTATGAAATATAGTTTTAAAAAAATCTTCCTTTATTTTACTCAGAAACTATTTTTTCCGAATGATTGACTTAATCTCATGTATTATCAATTTCTTACTACACTTCTCAAGACTATTAACCTTTCCCTAACGGGTAGTATAGATGTTATAAAATAATACTTTATTTTCTACACTGTTCAAGAAAATTGAAGATCACCCTTTTTTCGCAGAAATATTCTCGTCTAACAAGAAAAATCTAATTATAATCTATTGAATTCATAAATAATGCGTCAAAGAAATTGGAAGAAGATTTTCTTTTGCAAAATATCATTAATAACGTCAAAATACGTAAGTTTTAGAATTTCAGCAAACTGACCGTAAACTGGGAGCCCCAGATTATGTTGTTGGCTTTTCACAAAACTGGATTTGTTGGAAAAATTTCTGTACATGGACATTCAGTAATGTCTGTACGTCATAATTAGCCAGAACCAATAGATTTTCGAACAATTCGTAAGCGGTGAATTACAAGTGGATTTTTTTTAATTCTTTCAAAGTGTGAGTTTTGACTCTAGGACCTATTACAAACCACTGCGGATGCTGGTAAATGGTCATGTCATAGCCGTACACGCACAATAACATTTACCAAAGAGTCTGTAAAAGACCCTCAAAACAGAAGAAAAAATCCACTTATCTTATATTTTAAATTCAATAAAATGGTCGGAGTTCATCCTGTGACGTGTCCGATTTGCTTCTGCTTCATGTCCACCTAAAGCTATTACAAAGAATCACAATGATTCTAGATAATGGGGCACATGAAGTGGTGTCAAATCTTCAAAAGTATTACCTCCATTATTATTCAATATATTACCATAAAAATCTAAAAAACTACTCATAGAGACTGGAATCTTTTATTTTAGTAATAATATGTATTTTTCTAAAAACTATTAGAAGGCTCTTCGTTTTTATTTTTTTCTTCTCTTCGTTTTATTAATTAAATTTTCTTTTGCTATTTATTTCATTTTTTATTATTTGTTAACTTTTCTTGTGTTATTTTTACAATTTATTTTTGAAAATATTTTTGGATTTAATAAAATGGTCAGTATTCGTCTCGTGACGGTTCCAGTTTGCTTCCACTTCATGTCCACCAAAACCGAAGAAGAAAAAACAAAATGATTCTAGATACGGAGCCATGAAGTCGGCAATATCTGCAAAGTCAAGTCATATCTGCAAAGGGACCGTTTTCAGGCCTATTCTAATAGAGATGTAGTTCGACAAAGCCATTAGGATTTCCCTCCCCGATGAACTAATCTATCTGTCGTCTATTCACTTTGTAAATATTTCTCTCTGCCAGCGGAACTCATCCGTCTTTCTTCTAATCACCTGTAATTACTTCACTCCTCCTCCGGAAGTATTTTATCTCTCTGATAGTCGCCATATAAATATTTCACTCACTTTACAGAACTAATCTATTTTTCCTCTTATTACCCTCAAATATTTCACTCCTCTGACCTATTGGAATACTCCATGTGTAATATCTAGGTTTGCTACTAATAACGATATACAAGAATGGGCAATTCTATTGAAGGTCGAATAAGAGCATGGATCTCTCAATTTCCTAAAAGAGGGTGGAAGATCTTTCTAGTTTCTCCTCCAGAATCCACATTTTAAAAGATATTCATTATTTAATTCACTTTAACACCGCGGTTCTCACCCTGTGGGGCGCGATCCCCTAGGGGGCGTGATAACACTAAATGGGGAGCGAGAATATCGAAGAGAAAATATTATTAAAAAATTGATTAATTTACTGAAAGGAAAGTAAAACAAAATGCATTCTGACATAATAAAAACAAAATACACATTTACACTTATATAATACACTTATAAATAGGATTGCATCAGTACTGAACAATGTATTTAATAACTAACTTATCAATAGTAAATAAAAATGCATTGTTATTATTGTATGAAAGAGGAGGAGCGATGAAAACTATGGTGGAAAATCGGATCACAAACACTGAAAGGTTGAGAAACATCGCTTTAACAGGAAAAAAGCTTCTCAAGCATTTGTGCCAACAGTTTCAGAGTGTTGAGATCTCATCTGAAGTTCTAACCCCTAAATGTTTCTGCACAGGTTTGAATCAAATTAAAAATAAGAAATTAAAATAGCTTTAATAGTAATTAGTTTTACTGCCTTTTTTAATCAAAGCAAATTTCCCATTTTTTTAATTTATGGGAACCTGTTCCATTACGAAATCAAATCGATGTGATTACGATTTGTCTTCTGTTATCCAGTCAGTTTATTGAGGTTTCTATCAGTTAGTTGTCATCATCTTGTGAATGACCTACAAGATATTTAGTTCTACCTGTTTGAGAAGATTCAAAGCTTTATTTGTATGCTGGAAAAAATTTAGTACTTCTAGAATTTTGTTATTAAATTAGTTAATTTGTTGTCATGGTATAATTTTTTAAAAAATACTCATCAGAAAATATTTTCATGGCGTAATGAAATGCATCAATTTTAATTTACTTTTAAGTGTTAATTATATTTGTAACTCGTATGCCTAAAACAAAAACGAATCATTTGGTTTAAAAGATTTTCTTATATACCAAAAGAAATCGTTTTGAGTTTAATCATTGAAATTATGAAGAAAAATACTTACTCGGCAAAATGGACAACAAATTTTTTATAAATAAACGAATTTAATTGGTAAAAAGTTTTTTAATAAGTAAAAAAGTGTTTTAATCCAAAAAATGAAAAGTGCCTTTGAATTCCAATTTTTTAAAATAAGCATCTTTTCTATCTCGTTTGATTAAAAAAATAGCATCAAACTTTCAACAAATTATTTAATAAGAAATTAACGACTCAATCATTTCACTTTAGAAATGATCATTTCCTATGAATCAATTTTTATGCTAACTCTGAGCAAATTATGTTGAACAAGGCAGTAAAATATTTGAATAAATGAAAATATCTAAAAATGAAATAAACAGAAGATAAGACGTAAAAAACATTCACAAACTAATTCAAATACAAGTATAATTCCCTTTTAACATTTGTTCCCTTAAAACACTCATGTCTCTTTTCAGTCAAGCATAATGCATATCTTATTTGTTTACAAAGTACAAATTCCTTATTATAATGTACATCGTTCGTCGGAACTTCTCAATAACGACATTTTGAAACAAGTAGCAAACGACGACAGATCTGGGACACTCCCTGGTGGCATTGATGAATTCTGTTTACAAAGTTCGCCTTTTACCAAACCTTCGCCATCACCCCTATTTGGCTTGTTCAAAGGCTTTCCACTTTATCGCTAGCTTCTCGAAATCAAAATGATTCACTTAAAAACTGGGATTTGTTAATATGTACATTTTCTAAAGTTCAGAGTTGAAAGAAGCTGTTTCTTAATTAGTATTCTATTTCTGAAAAATATTATTTCGTCAGTAAAGTTGCTTGGATCTTATTCGGAGGATCTACAAGCATTTGATGAAGATCTCAGCGTGAAGTTTCGTTTTAAGTAAAGTAGCTATCGTTTCCTTTATCTGAGTAGGAAGCAGAACAAAAACTTTTATATTAGTAAACATACTTTTCCAAATTAAAAAGTTTCTTTGGTCTCAACTTTATTTCAGCTGTATAAAAATTTTAAGGAATAATCGTCAGAAAAATCGAAGATGAATCGTTTCGTACACAAACTCGAAGTCAAATTGATTTACTAAATTTCTACATTTTGCTGAAGATTAACATGATTGCAAAAATAAAGAAAAATTACTTTGTTACATACCATGAGATCTAACATTTTAAGGTTTTTCAAAGCTTTATTCTGGTAACAATGATGCATTTAGTATTATATGTAAATAATATCGGTAATACATTACATAACGGACACTAAAAAGCACCTCTTTTGCGTAGTACGTGTACATGATAGATGACACGCAACATGTGTTAAAATAGACTAATCTTAAAGCTGCTTATTTAATAATTTATACTTATTTTTCGATAAAAATTTAAATTATTTTTTCATTTTTATTTGAGAATTCAATCAAATGTCGTGTATTATTTTTGGGGTTTAGAAACATGTTTTAATATTTTTATATTTTGTAAATAATATAAGGGAGAGGCGCCGAATTTGGACCGGTATCGAAACTTCAATTCTATTAAATATTTTGGCCGTCATATGTTGAAACGATTTAAATGGGCAATATGAAAACATTTTTAAGAGAAAGCGCTAAGAGGTTATAATTAGAGAACAAGCTAAGGTATTCAATAATTAAGGAATCATCGATTAAATATTTTAACAAAAGACAAAATGTCCTTACGCTATTCGGGCGACAAAGGTGAGGGGATTTTTTTATCTTAAAGTTTTCTGGACTGGACCATAAAAAGTCGTCAAAATTGAACTTTTAGATCAATGGGACTGTGACCTTGAACTAGAGGAATATCCCATAAAGTAGTTATAATCACTAATAGTCCATATATATTGGAAGTGGAACAAGACAAAGCAAAAAAACCGTTAAAAACACCAACTGTTGGTTCAAAAAAGACAAAAATCAAGGATACGCAGTTTTGTATCAGTTTTGAAGAAACAAAGAAAGAAAAAGAGCTTATACAATGCATAAAATATCCTCCATGAGTTCATACATTGTGCGCAAAAAGTATTTTCTCTTTAACTGTGCTTAGAGAAATTGGTTGTCCAATTTAGGCACCCAGTGAACCAACCTAACTAACAAGTTTTCTTAATTAGACCGATGACACAATTTTTTACTTTATTTCTTTTCTTGCTTTAAGTGTTTTTCATAAAATTTTAATTGCATTTTTTAAGATAAAAAACTATAAAAATTATAATACCTATTTTTTATTTAAATAATTTATCTAACACTGTACATTAAAAAAAGGCTAGGTGGTCAAAATTCAGCAACCTTACCCTATTTATGCATATATTTTAAATAATGATTTTTAACAACTGAATATACTGTATTAAATTTCATATCACTAGAAATGAGTGAAATATTTCATTTCTATCCTCGTTTGAACTTATTCTCACCATTAATATTTAAAATATTTTAAGAGTCTATCTTATGAACATTATTGTGTTGGGGCATAGTATTTATTTTACATGCTCTTTCATCGTCTCAATCTTCGACTTCTAGCTTTAAAAAATTTAAAATAAAGTAAAAATGTCACTTTAAGACTGTTGCCCGTGTCATCTATATCTGTCCCTGCCAACCCTCACTGTCTCAATGCCTTGAGAGATGTGTTTTTTCTTTTAAAATTAACCAACGGTTGAACTTGACTTTCATAAATATTCTCTTACATCTAAGAATAAGCTTATAAAGCATCTTCTTCCTTGTACATTTTTGTCGAAAAAAACTCTAAATTGCATCTTATATCAAGAAGTTTAATTTTCTTTTATGTCAAAATCATAGCATCCTTTTTAGAATAAATTGCATTTTAAAAGTAGGGTTTTTGCCTAAAAGCGGTCTGATATTTTAAATAATAATAAGCTTCCTATTCCACATCCCATGGTTTTGTTTTAAAACATTATTTGAAATTAATTCAATGTCAAAACTTTAAAAAGTGTTGGAAGAGTTTGTTTCAAAAATTTTCCTTCGTGATTTTCAAGGAGCGTACTTTTTCTTTAAGTACTCAAGAAGAAAATTTTAATATGTCTACATTGTTTAGAACTCATACTTGTTTAAGGTTTACTAAATATTTTTCTTTGCGTATGTATTTTGCCTGATTATTATGTGTATCAAGTAATATATTTTTCTATCACAAACCAGAAGCCTTATAGCTACCTCATATTATGTTGTAATTTTTTTTCAATGTCGGGCTTATTTATAGCCATATGTCGTTTAACTTTCCTTCGTCGAAAAAAAATTCACATAATGAAGCAAAATTAATTTGGCATAAAGTATGAGGCCAAGTTGGCTTACTGGTAAGGTGTTGGCCTCAGAGCCGAAAGGTTTCAGATTCGAAACCAAAGTCCACTTAAGATCGGTCGTGTATTGGTCTGTTGCATGTTAAATCATACGTAGGGTATCAAACGTCCTCTCGCTGGTGTGGTGTGGAAGCTTGGAGAGGATGGTTCCGACTCAGATGTTGTCGTCGTCATCTGACAGTGGTTCAAAATTGCTATATCTGTCCCTCATTAGCCCACGTGTTGCTTCAAAACGGGACGTTAATGTAACTGAAAAAACATGACATGAGGTTTGAAAGTCTGAGAGATGTTTTTGTATGTAAAGACTACACCTCACATAGAAAAAAATCTTTTATAGACACCATAATAACTTATTTAAAAGACATGAGAATCGTAATGAAACTTTTTTATATTTACGGTCATCGTTTCTTGCTCAATACAAATACTGTCGCTGACAATAACCGTATATTTCATGTTGCTTTTGTGAAAGCTATCGACTGAAACGATGATTTTAAAAACCGTTGCATTTAGACTGATAGCATGCCATTGATATTAAATAGGCTAAAATTTCTTCAATTTAATCATTAAAAATTTGTTCAAAGCTTGTTAAAACAAAAATTCTTTATGCACATATGTCAATAACGGAACTAATTATTCATAGCGTTTCTCTCAATATGATGATTAAAACTATTTGTCATACATGGAATTTTCTTCCAATTCATTATCAGTTTTTAAGTAACGCATTCATCAATTCCTGTGTCAGTTCCCAAATACTTAACAAAGGAACATATGCAGTAGGTAAATAAAGTGTATCAATAAAATTAAAAATTCCTTGCGAAAGCTTCCAAAAAATGTCAAAATGTTGGGAGAAGAAAGTATGATTGATGATATTTAAAGAAGACGTTAAATTACTCTTTCCTTTTTTCACACATCTAATGTTCTAGGTGATTATGAACACTTAAACACATACAAAAACTTTAAAAGGCAATTTTTAAAAAATACAATTCTTTTAGAATTTATTAAATCGAAGTCCTAGAATTCATTTCAAATTTAATATTTTCAATATTACAAGTTGATGGCAAATGAAAAATGTACGTAGCGTTATGAAAATAAAATAAAGTATGCATTCATATGTTCATTCTCAAGAATATTTTATCACTTAACAGTTTGAATGTAAAATTAAATATTATACCAGAATTCTTTTATATGTTCTCTTTTTTATTTTTGGTATGCTGAAGTTAAGGCAGGATTAATGAAACGCATTAGCATCCATTGTTCTAGAAGCAATATCACCTAATTTCCTAAAATAAAATGAATAGAATATAGTATTCATCTGATAAGAAATTCCATTCATATATGGAAAAAAAAAATTGATTTTACAAAAATAGTTATTGGAGATTAATAGCTCTTTTCAAGAAATTCGATGTTTTGTTTTGATATATATTTTTTAAATACGCAAAAACGTCTGTATAGAATCAGAAAATTATTTTTTTAAAGTATTTATTCTTGTGTATTTAAACGAGCTGATAGCAATGTTTGTTCACGTTTCTATTTTTTATCAATATTTGTAGAATGAAATGAAAAAAACTTTCACTTCAAATAATTCTCATAAAACCATCGAAAAGAATTGAATTACAGATAACGGCTTAAATAAACGACTAAACAAGATAGTTTTCTTATTAAAACAAAGATTTGTTCATTAGAAAAAAGTTTTGTGACTTAGATATTTAAACATTCAAGAAATAAACTTTTGTTATATTTAATTTCTATTAATATTGCATGAATATGGAACTTCGTGCAAAACCATACCCCTCTTTTGACAATTTATGTAACCAAGCCGATTTTCTAAGCTTTTATGCAGAACGAGTTTGTCTGAGTTCTGCTTATTTCTAAAGCTTTTTACTAATATTTGATTGAATATAAAACTATTGTTTATAATTGACGCACACAACACAAAAATTTAAAATCCATTTATGAACTTTTATTATCAAAATAAATCTAAACTACATGAGACACATACAAAATTTATCACATCAAAGTGGCTTTTCTTCTTATAAGAATAAACACTCCTTTTTACCCATTTTAGAAAAAAAAGCACAAAAGTGCAATATTTCAATATGAAAAAAAATAAAAGAATGAAATAGTGTAAAAATAAAGCACCGGAATTCAAAAGGCCGAAGGGTCATCTATTTGAACCTTAATGAGTATCATAAATCGGTGCAATTTTATGCTCCTTTAGCTTGACGTGTGAAAAAAGCTAACGTGCAACGGGTCAATTGGACGGAAAAAAATTACCTATTCAGCTTGAAAAATTAGCTATTAAGTCGGTAGTTGAATGCAATGGGAATATTTTAGCAGAGGAACATGGCAGGTCTTTTCACATCAAATGAAATTATAGCATTGCTTCCAGGAGTCTAAAGGACGTTAAAGTGTTATGGTGTTTTTCACAGTAAATTTCACACACATTCCTTGTTAAAACTGAGTAAGAAACGATGATTTATTGGTACTGTTTGTCCTTAACATTTATACACACTTTGTATTTCGTGATTAATGACACATAATGTTATATAATAACTGGTTATACATTAGAAAAAATGTTGAAATTATGACACTCAGAAAATAGTATGAAATATTTTTAATATTACTACGAGATACGTTATCTCAATTGTAAAAATTTACGTATTTGATTATACTGAACGCAACACTAACTCGATAAGGACTTAATATTCATTATACTGATTAACTGCAATTCAAATGTTGTTGGAAAAAAATTGCTCGTGTAATCCCTTATATAATGTAAATAATAGGTAAGTGGGTATCTTTACATCGTATATATGAAATGTGTTCCCAATAGACACACCGATGCGTTTATAAATTTAAATTCTTTTGCCACGGTTAATTCTCCAAAATAATCTAGTTATAGGCACAAAATCCAAAAAAATAATTTTCTTTCTTCATTGAAAATGCAAAAAAAATGTTTTAGATATATTACACGTATGTACTTATTGGCTGCCTTTAAAACAAAATGACATGTAAATAAAATAAAACACATGAAATTGAAAATATAGCTTACACGAATTTTGTAAAATGTGAAATTAAACCTTATTCAAGTAAGATCTTTATATATCGGTAATATTTCAAAATAATTGTTTCATCTTGGGCCACTCTTTTTAAATAATTGCTAATAAAGAAAGTGGCATGCTTCCTGCTCCGAAAATGTATTAAGCTGTATTTATGATTCCCCCAGTTTTGTTAACCATGAAATATTGTACTCCAAAATGAAATAAGAAACAGAATATTAAAAATTTCCTATAATTGTGTTTTAAAATGCTTGATTTTTAATGACATGGGCGTGACGTTCCTAATCCCACTTGATCTAACACATCTAGCCAAGTTCATAAGTCAACTTTTTACATGGTGATGTGACAGCTTTTATTTGTCAAAGCGACCACGAAAATCTGTGTAAAGCCTGGGGGAGACATCTGATTTAGTTGCAATACATGTCGATAGATTTTTTACATTACATTAAACCACCTGCATCCCCATGTTTAGAGCCATTTGGCTCCTTTCCGGTTTGGGTGGATGGAGGTGAATTTTATTTTTTAAGAAAGGACAAAAACAAGTAACAGGTACAAAAACAAATAAAAATGAAAAAAAACATACACTGGACAGAACAACATATAAAACAATACAAAATAGAAAAAATACGTAGAGGGAAAAAAAGCATAAGTAGCTGGAAGTGTGTGTCAGTCTGGGTGGATGAGTACTCAATTATTATCTTCTACAAAGAGATTGTTCTCACCACATATGAAACGCATTAGGAGTCAAAGTCGGGTTCTTGATAAGTTGCTCGTAAGAAAGTTTTTCAACCACTGTAATTTAAGTGACACTGTTGGAGTTTGGAAATGCCAGGAGAGGGTAAACCGACATTTTGTGGCATAGTGAATTGGATCTCCTTTTTCTCCGCACGAGCAGTTGTCATGTGTTCGAAGATTGAAGCGATGAAGGTATGAAGGTAAAGGTCCGAGTCCTGTAACGAACATTATCTCTTCTCTATTCCATCCTACTGGCTTGTTTGAGACCCTAGGCACTATATCGTGTGTACTGCAGCCAGTTTCTCCGTTATCCCAGTTGTCTTGTCAGATGCTTAAAGCAGCTGACTTAATCTCAGATTTCAGGTAAAAAAGTGGCTTAGGTAGAAAGAAAGGGTCCCCTTTTGTGATGGCTTCTTTGGCTAATTGATCTGCGCATTCGTTGTCTAAATAACCGACGTGGGCTTTAAGCCATCTCAGGTGAATGTGTTTATGGGAGAGCAAAAGGGTTTGAATTTCTCGGACCATATTATGGTGGGATTTAGGATTAAGCATGGCCATCAGACTTGACATACTGTCTGTCAAGATTTTGATTGGTCTAAGGAGGGAAGAAGCTGCTTCAATTGCCATTCTGATTGCGAGGATTTCAGCTTGGAAAACCGAATGGCTGCGATCAAGTTTACGTTGCCATGAGGCTATTATTCCATAGTTTTCGAGAATGCAATATGCGCTACCGGTGCCTTCGTCAGTTTTAGATCCATCAGTATATATAGCCTTGGCTCCTGAGTCTATGTGATTTTCTGCAAATGAAATTTGATTGTGGAGAAGAAAATTAGGGGGGTGAATATGAATTCCACTTCTTTTGCACTCGTAATCTGTTGGGCTGAATATAACGGTGAAAAAGTTGGATGAAGATCTTGCTCGAGCAACTCGGGAATATGTTGCGTTTTGTTGGATTTGTTGGTGGAGGGGTTGAAGACAGGTGATCACTTGGAGAGCAGCGGTTGGGGTTGTCCTGTATGCACCAGTAATATAAAGAAGAAACAGACGTTGAATGGAGTCCAGCTTTTTCTGGATTCGGGATGTCATATTATGTCCCCAAGCAGCTGCTCCATGGCATAGTGTTCTTTCTATAACTGTTTTATACAACAGCCTTCTGATGTTTTTGTTGATGCCCCAAGTTTTTCCTGCGATTCTGCAGAGATTTTGGTATTGATCCATGGCTCTTTTGCCCTGATCTATTACGTGTGGTTGCCAGCTTAATTTGTGATCTATTGTAACGCCTAGATATTTTAAATGGTTCTTACGGCTAATTGATTGGTTCCCCCATTTAATCGTTGGTCCTCTTACAAGTTTGCTGAAAAGGATATAGCTTGATTTTTCCATTGAGACGTGCAGTTTATTTTTGTCTGCACACTCCTTAAACTTGTCCAGTGCTAATTTGCTGAGCTTTCTGAGCCCTTCTCTGGTGTTGTCTGTGGCGATTAACGCAAAATCATCGGCAAATGCTTGTAGATGAACTCCTTGAGGCCACTGTACCGATATGATTTCGCCTGCCATGATGTTCCAAAATGCTGGCCCGCTACATGAACCCTGTGGCCATCCCTGAGTCTGTTCCCAGAGGACCGGCCCTTCACTGGTTTGCATCGCCACTTTTCTGTTTCTTAATGTGTCAAGAAGCGTTTCGCTAATGTTGGAGAAGAGAGGGGGGAAGCAAATCTATCTCTGATGGAAGAGTATTGTAGACTGTCAAATGCACCCGAGATGTCTAATGGTATCAACATAGCGTGTTTTGCCTGCCTTCGAGCTTGTTCTGGGAGAGATGTAACATGGAGGAGTGCGTCGTCAGCTGACCTTTCTTCTCTAAATCCGTACTGAAGTGGATGTTGGAGTTGTTTTGTCTTTAATTGGAAGTTAAATCTTTGAAGAAGGAGTTTCTCTAGCAATTTGCCAAGTGTGGGGAGCAAAGATATTGGTCTGTAAGATTTAATATTCTGTTCTTCTTTGCCCGTCTTGTGAAACAGGATAACAAGTCCAATTTTCAGAGGATCCGGGAAACATTTAAGTTCTAAACATTTATTGAAAAAGTCTAACAGAAGAGAGGGGAAGGAGTTAAAAATTACTTTTACAATGATATTATCAATGCCATCGTATCCAGGGGCTTTACCGTCAGGAATTTTCTTGAAGATGTCATCTATTTCTTGTTGAGAGAACTTTTCTTCTTCGAGGAGGGTTTGATGGGGTTTTATCTGTGCTGCTCTTGGTGCAATTTTTGGGTACAGTTTTTGCAGAATTTTTAGCCCCAATTCTGTGGCAGTTCCTTTCTCGCTGTTTTCTATTATTTGAAAGATGTCCGAGGGTGGTTTGTAGGCTTTTAATGCTGGCCGGTATGGAGTTCCGTAGGAAGTTTGTGTCTGGGTGCAAAGCAGTCGCCAAGATCCACGTTGAGCTCTTTTGACTGCTTTCTTGAACACAGCTCTTTTTTTACGGAACAATTTTGTAGTGGATTCTATCTTCGCCTCTACTCTTTTGGAGACGTCTCGCTAGGTCTTTTAATTCTTGCTTCTTTATTTGGAGATCTCTATTCCACCAAGTTACGTTTGGAATCAGGGGGTTACGTTTAATTTTATATACTTGTTTGCATGTTTTGTGGATTTCAAGTTGAATGGTTCTGGTTATTTCATTGAGCTCTTCTTCATTAGAACTATTGGAAATAAGGTTTCGTAGAGCCTGGACTTTAGACTTCAAGAGATTTGCGAATTTACAGTGGCCTCCGTGAGCCGTTTTGAATTTTGCAAAAGAAAGTGAAGAAATATTGGAGTTGATGCTTATTTTTACAAATTTGTAATCACTGTAGGATTCTTCCTCAAGTACATTCCATTCACAGATTGCTTCTAAGGAGTGACTGGAGACCATCGTTAAGTCGGGCCAGCCTTATCTATCGTTGTGTTCAAAAGTCGGAGGGGAATCACTGCTGTTGAGAAGGAAGATTGTTTTTCTGCAATAAACTCCTGAAGTTGCTTTCCTCTTGAGTCTTCCTCTCTACATCCCCATCGTTGTCTGTGCGCACGAATCCTGTCCAATCAATTGATATTGGACAGGATTCAGGCCACAAAGGGTATACTTTTGATTTATAATCTTACCCTTGACAGAAAATCTTGCCTAATTTGGAATCTTTATGGTGAGTGGTCTTCGATAAAGTTCACCATTCGATTCCTCATTCATTTCTTCCTTTTTGAACATTTTTTACTTTCTAAATTATTTTTTATGTGTTTTAAATATTATCGTTTTAAACTTCTGTTGATGAAATCACTTTAGGCTGTTGCGTTTGTACGCTTAAAGATGTATTGTCATCGTTTATGTTTAAATCTGCTGTTTATTATCTATACTTTTCTTTTTTTTTTAATTTTAATTTCTGTTTAGTATATCTATTATTTGTATCTGTATTATATTATAAATAGCTGCATTTGGGCCTTTATATATAATACTAGGAATTTTTATTAATGTTTGATTAATTAATTTAATCAATTTTTAAATAATATTTTCATTAAAATTTAGTCAATTTATAACTGTATTGGCTCTTTGAAGATTTATCTGGATTACCAGGAGGTGTTTTTTTAACTTTTCGTAGAGAGGCCAATGGAGTGAGGAATCGAAGAGAATGTGGTTCATTAAAATGTGGTACTTCTCCTATAGGATTCTATTTCCTTTATGAAGCATGGACAATTTCCATTTGCTGCTGTATGCCTAGGGTCATAGAGTCATGCATTTAATGTGATCGCTAATGCAATGCCTAGAGTAATGTCTTCCTGAACAGAAAACGCAGAAGGGAATGTTGTTGTTACAATTATTTTGTGTATGTCCAAAGTTCTGGCACTTGAAACAGCGCCTAACTCCTATGAATTCTCGAACTGAATAGGCTGTCCAGTTCAGAAGAATTTTTTTTATTCTTCATGAGAAGATGGAATGTGGATGGGGAAATTTCATGTGGATAGATTGCCTTCCTGAAAGAGTTTTAGTGGAAAGTGACAGACAATCATGTTTTGCTAGATTTATTTTTAATCTAGAAGAATAATGATAAGACCTTTTCATTTACCTTATTTTTTCTTGGGCTTTCCTTATCCTTCCGCGGGCGTCCTTGTAGTGTCCTGTTAATTACTGACCGTATATCTGCTGATAACTAGATCTCATTATTAAAATTACAACTACAATTTAATTATCTTTTATTTTATCCGTATTGTTCAAAAATCATTTCATATATCTTTTGCAAAAGTTTAAAACAGTTTCTTACGAAAAATTATTAATTAACATTAACTCTTTCATATTTACATGTAAAGCTTTATTTCATTTTAATACATTAATTACTTCAATTCGTTTAAAATATGTGTTATCATACATAGGGTCACTTTAAATGAACTATTGAATTATTTGTATTAATAGTGAATTAATAAAAAAATCGTTTAAAATAATGCATACATGATAAAATTTTAAGCGATAGAAATAATTTTATATTTATAAGGGAGTCTTCATATTAAAGAGATAAAAATATGAATCATTTTGAGGCATAATAAATAATAAATAGAAATTAAATTAATTATAAATTGTCTTACAACATAATAAATAATAAGCCGAAATTATATTAATTTTAAATTATTTTGTAGCATAAAAATAAGCAAAAATTAATTTAATTAATAATTATTTTGAAGCATAATAATAAGCAGAAATTAAATTAATTCCTTTTTACGAGTTTTGCATTCTGTACGATTTTGAAAGAAAAGATAAGTTGCTAAGTTTTTCTCATATTGCAAATTAAGAAAAACAGATCTGTTATGTTAAAGTTATGAAGCTCCTTGTCTAAATGCCTTCATACATTATTTGCCGATTATCATTATTTTTAAATTTGTGAGTAATGCGGTGTGTTAGAACAAATTCGAAATGATTCTACAACTTACAAGAAACACGCGAACTCTTCCTGCCGATTCCTTCGAATGAGTAGCATGCCGAACATTTCAAATAAAAAGAAGTAACCGAAATCTCCTGCAGGTAAAGTGAAATGAAAAATAAACGCTAACTTTCCAGAAATATCTTAACAATAATATTTTTTTTCTTTCAAGAAATATGAAACATTTATATTTTATTCTCATCATACCATGCAATTTAGTCTAAAAGTAGATAATTAAACAGAGTATCATTTGGCTTATCGTCAATTTTTGAAATAGAATTCTGAAAGTCTGAGAATTAAAATAGGTTACAGAAAGGCACTTTAAATAGTTTAACTATTTCTTTCCGTTCATTTACAGAACAAGGAAATGAAAAGTGTTGAAGAACATGTTAAAAAGTTTCGAATGTATCCGAATTATAAGAAAACTTTGACGATATTACAATTATCTGATGATATTTGTCACGAAAGATAGCATTTAAATCAAGCTAACGACTTTATATCGTTCCATGACACAGTTTATTCGTAAAATGCTCTTAGGGAAATGTATGTATTTAAATAGTAAGAAACTCAATTAGCTTAAGTATGTCATTCCAGAAATGGAGCAAGCAATGAAAAATGAAGTATTAAATTCAGAACTTATTTGTGTTGTGTAAAATAGAATATTAGCACGATTTTTTTAAAAATGATGTCTTGATACATACTTGCATTTTCCTCTTTTAGATTAAAAATAAACCTTTCGAAAATGAATCAGTATTGTTCTTCGCATAAAAGCTTCCATTTCTGAAAAAGATTGAACTTTGAAACTTTCCCAAAATGTTACTTCTGCTTCCTCAAACATCACAATTCAGAAAAAAAATCGGCTTAAATTTACTTACTTTTGTTGAATTAAATTCGGTCTGTTTTGAAAATATTCGCTTTTGAAAATTATTTTACACAGAGTTTTTCAAAGATAAAAATGAAAAAATTACATATTAAGTGTTGAAATGGTTGAAAGTAGTTCATATAGTTACGATGTTTGTCTGATAATGTTTCCAGTAGTTGACAGCTAAGAAAGTGATTATGAAAATTCTCCTTGAAATAGTGTTAAATATCAATGCTATCAAAGAAAATTTTAGATATTAAACTTTGTTAACGTACAAAAGATTGTAACTTTAAAATGAATTGATCATTTGAAGTTCCAGCCTTTGAAGCCATGACGTCTTTTAATAAAATAAAATTTTGTAACAGTTAAATTTGAAGTTAAACAATTAACTTTTAAACAGTTAAGTTTGTAATTTGTTTATTTAATTTTATATTTGCACATAAATAAGACACTGAGACATAAAAAAGTTTAAAATCTTTATAAATACTGTCTTTTTATATAAAGTCTAACTTTCTGTTCCGGCTGCAGATATAGTGCCTCTATAAATGTTTGCGTTTTTTACAAATTTAGACTTAAAACTCAAGCGATAGCCAACTGAAAATCAAAACCAAGTTTTAAAAACACACTGACACCATCATCATAACATCAGTGTGCTAAACATTAACATCAACGCCACTGTATACCACCTAGCTCGAACCCAAAGGGTTCCCTGTCTGTTGAATGGGTATACGCTGAAGGAAGAACATTCTGTGCTCCCGTAGGGAGACATAATTGACCTCGCTTCTGTCCTTGCTTCCGTTAAGTTGTCCTTACCCCTGTGCTATATGTCCATAGGAAACAGAGCACAGAGGCTTTCTTGGATGACTGTAGTTGTACACATATTGGCCATAAAAGGCACCTATTGGATTTACAGGGTCAAAGGGTATAATGGAATTTTGGAATGATGAATAATGACTAGTTATGGTATGAAAAACAACACATTACAATACACTTGTTATGAAATTGGCAAGAAAAAATTTTTAGCTTAACGTTGGGAAAGATAATAGAGAAGTAACACAACAAATCTAGGTTATATAAAAGGATGAAGAAACACAAAAAAACATAATTCTACTTGAGAAAAACGTATGAATACCTATGTACAAAAGTATACAGTGTAAGAACAAAAAGGCTAAAAATAAAATAACAGAACTAAAACTATAAAAAAGGAAAGCATGAAAGTTTCAGCTAATAATAACATGCTGATGATAATGAACTGAAAGGAGAGTTAAATTTTTAAAGAAACTACGCAAAACCTGAACAGGAGATACAATTTGAGCAGAGGAGAAGTCAATGAGATAAAAAAATTAATACAATAAAAAAATTAAATTAAATTAAAAATATACACAATTACAGAGAAATGGGCCACACGAAGTTTTAAAAAGTTCGATTTTGAAATAGAGTTAGTTGATGGAAACCCTATGTGAAGAAACTGAAGCACGGTTGATCTTGGAAGATAGTCCTGAAAGAACGACTAAAAGTAGTTCTGAATTCATTAGGAGATGTTGGGCTGAAGATGAGGTGAAGTTGAATGTTGATCTGGAGAAACGAGACCTTCCATTTTCAAAGAAAAAGGATGGTGAGATGAGGAAGAGACGAAGACGTAGGATGGACAGTTGAAGTTGAGAAAACTAATGGAGGAAGGAAAAAACAATTCATTAGGGTCTGGACGGAAAAGACTGGTTTCACGTTGGAGAAGGTCGAGCAAATTATGGATCTTCCTTCTTGACGTTGAATTACTGGCTATGCTGCGGAACCAGACTGACTGATTTTGTTGGCTTGGTGGTGCCATATTGTAGGAGGCTGTGAGGAGGCATTAAGTGGCCAGATGGATTGGTATGCCAATTGCCCCACAAGAACAGAATGAGGTTTCGGCAAGGTTGAATCTATGGAGATACGATCATTTTTTCAAAACTACTGTTATAACCTTCATGCAGCCTTTTACTTTTTAAATCCATCTTTCAGCAAAATTACTGAGTGTCCACTATCAAACATATCATGAGTTTCACAAAAATATGCTTCCGAGTTTTAGCATTAAGGTGATGTTATTAGCCTTCTTCTCATTCTAATAACAATAGTCAGGTTTCCCAATAATCTCTGCCTAATCTCATTATAGAGCGATTCCTTACTCTCAGGAGATGGAAGTAGTCCAAACATCATACCACTACGACCCCTAGTTTTCGAGAAAATCAAATTCGAAAAAAGATGAAGACACATCCGGCCACAAAGAAACTTTATTTAAACATGGTAAGCAGGGGTAAACATATGAGGCATAATGTTCACAGGGACAACAATTCAAAATTACTGCTTTGCAATCTATGAAGGCATAATTATGTGCGCCGTGGAATGTTATATAGAATTAATAAATGTGGTTTTAATAAATGTACATGCAGCATGAAGACGTGCAACTAACTCTGTTTCTGTTGTAATTGGAGTTCCATACATCACTTTTTTCAAATGACATCAAAAAGTCCTCATGTTTCATTAGGAGTTTAGTTATACGGGTATAAGTTAAAATTCTCATGCTTCAAATAAGGCTACTTTTAAAATGAATCGGATGTGACGCTATCGTTTCTTGAGTATGTTATTCTCGAAAACTAGATGTCGTAGATTTACAGTTTTTTGACACTTTTCATCCTCTGAGATTGAGAAATCATTCTGTACTGAGTTTATGTGGTCATCACAGGGCACCCTGTATAAAGTTTCTAATAATATGAAGAAGATCGTGAGATACGAAAGACCAAACAGGTGGTTAAATGAAGTTGGACACATTTGTCTGAAGGCTGTCTAAACTATGCTGTTGGTCAGTAACATCATATCCATATGTAATGTAAAATATTTCATTTAACTCTGCTTGTTTTTTCGACTGTGTGATTTTAGATATAGCAGCCTCTGATTTTTTTCAATGAATATATTTGGAGATATTTTAAATGGTTTTCCTATTTATCTCGAAAATAATTAAGTACATAGGAAGAAAGTTATTTATATCTAACAAATAGACATCTCATGCTATAGATAAACGAAAAATTTTACTCTTAATACTTTACTTTAATTCTTTAATCTTAAAAACAATGTCTTTGATACTTAAAAGAAAATGGATGTAATTATTCAAAATTAATTTGATCTCCTTGAAAGTAGAAACATAATATATATATATATATATATATAATTCTGATCATTCTCTACCATTCAAAAACCAACAAGTATGAATAATGAAAAGAAATTTTGCACAGAAAGAGCCCTTCAGAAATAAATGACATTAAACACAATACTTCATGTAAAAACTTTAGCGAACTGAATTTTATGCTATAACAGTACTTTTATTCCCGAGAACCATATGCAAGAACCGGTATGTAGCACACAATAAATTGATAACAATAGCATCTCAAAATTCTTGCGCTGAACATAAACATCTCAGAAGAGGAAGAAAGGCCTTGGAATTACTGGGCACGCTATTGTCTCATTTTTACCAAAAGATGAAACAAACAAAAAGAACGTAAACGAAAAAAAAAACAGAATTATTTCATTTCTTTTCTTCGTGGAGAAGCGTTACTAGAAAGCACTTGCAAATCCATTAACGCTCCATAACAAAAAAAAATTGTTCTAAACCCTTTCTTTTCTTTTCTTTCCTGTGATTTTTTCCCTTTCAGTGATGTATTCACATTATTTTGCAGTCAAAGAAAGGATATATTTTCTTTCGAAGACAATACTCGAATCGCATTTTTGTAGCTGTGTCTAATGTATGAATTGTGGGTTTCGTTATTGCAGAAATTCTTTTACAATTTCAAAATTTTCTTTTCAGTAAATTGTTAATATTGTGTGCAATAATTCATCTTCATGACAACATTTTATATAAAAAAATTTACCGCTAGAAAAATATCATATAATAAATAAAAATACGTATTGGTATTTCTTCTTGCATTTTATTTCATTTTGAGATATTTTCAATAACTGAAAAGAAAATACTTTCAATTAATATCTGTTTAAAGACGAGTGCTTTGCAAAAATATGTGATTCAGTTTCCTAGGTTAAAAAATAGCTTTAATATTATGAATTCTACAAGTTGTCCCAAGAAATTCCTATTCAAATTAACTATTCAACACTATCATCTATTTCGGAATGCTCTAAAAGAACTTGAAGTAATTTAACTTTAAAGTGTTTGATGAATTTCTTTATTTATTGTAGATTTGAAGCATAAGAGAAAGCATACATCAAACATTCCTATGAAAAAGATATTTCCATTGAAATAAGTATACAGGGTGATTCGCTACCCGTGCGACAAACTTTCAGGGGGTGGGGTATAGGGGCACAAAGACGATTCGGAAGCACATAACATCGCAGGGTCCGAAATACCTTCTGCACTAGCTACGGTTAAGAGAAGCAAATTAAAAGAACAGAAACAAAAAGACGTTAGTGTAACAGAAATCATTTTAAGGTTTTACATTGGCTAAAAGCTACATGCTACAGAAGGTGTTCAAAATTTCAACCAGAAGCAGTTACACAGGCTACACAACGGCACCGCATGGAATTCCTAACGATCTGGAAGATTCCTGGTATGTCTCGCATCTTCCCAGCAACTACTGAGATGCGTGCGACGACGTCTTCAGCTGAATCAACGGGTCTCGTACACCAGTGTCTTCAATTGACTCCAGCAGAAAAAGCCCAGGTATGATAGATCCGGCGACCTAGCAGGCCACTGAACCGCACCACGAGGACATACCTATTCTTTCCAAATGTAACGCTTAGGTGTTGTCGGGCATTATTGGTGAAATTTGCAGGTACCCCATTATGCTGGAACCACAATGAGTGGCGCAACGACTGAGGAACATGTGCTTCGGGGGAAGCGTTCCTCGTATAAACGGAGAGCGATGCCCCGTTACAGACCACAGCTCCATACGTGAGGTGCATGTCGACCAGTTCAACGTCTGAATATTCATCCTACTGCCTCGGGAACCGGTTCGTAAATGCTGACTTCGCTGTTCAAGCAAACTTCCGTTCAACGCCCTCTACCGCATGACGAAGGCATTTCGAACCTTGCAATGCTATGTGGTTCCGATTCGTCTTTGTGCCCCCTACACCCCTGCAAGTTTGTCGCAATGGTAGCGACTCCTCCTGTCTATGATGAAAACTTACTATTTCCTATTTTAAAAGACAATTGTCAGAATTTGAAGCATACAAAGATTGCTGATTATTTTATCCAATTTAACTCATTAAATGACGCTCATTATTTTATAATTTTTTCAATATAAAAAACATGAAATGGCAGCTAAACGTTTCACATATATATTCTTGAAGAACTTGAAAATTAGAATATAAATTATTGAATAAAATGTTTTGTGATATAAGATGTTTTCACATTACTTTTAATATATGTTCCTAAGAAACGTGCCCTGTTTCTAACTAAGAAAATGAAAAATCAACGTATTTTTTTTTAATTTTAAGTAACTATGTAGTTCTACCTCATTAGAGAACATTTTTGGTCAGAAATTTCAAAAAGTGACGCTAAAATATAAGCTTTGCCTAAATGAAAAGTAGACAAGTGTGGCAGCGTCCTACAAGTGTGGACTAGTAGCGTTGACGCTGTCGAAAACATTATTTGTCTAGTTATTTCATTGTATTTTTTATTAAATTATCGAAAGTATTGTACTTTTTTCTTTGTGATTCTTATTGTAAGGTGAGTAAAGTCTGCAAAGTTAAAGTGTTTTTGTTTTACACAAGCCATGAGGTTTGACATTCGTCACGACGATATTAAATTTTTATGACCTCAGCCCCCCCCCGACCCGAATTCTGGATTCGCCACGGACCTTTTGCGTTCCATGCTGCCACAGTGGTGGCATTCGCAAGTCGCCGTAGTAGTCGGTGCCGCCAGCCTGACGGCATGATGTCATTCATAATTGCCTGGCGCGCAGCATGGCGACCAAGGCTAGTGATAATGAAAGAAAACTATCCTCCCAATGCCGCATTCAAATGTTTGGATGAACTTACAGATATCAATGTTTATCGATCTCTCTTCGGGGAGGTTAATAGGGCGTTTTTGCAAAATATCACACTTTGGAAAGTTACGGAAATTAAAAGTTTATGTTTTTATGTATTACAGGGGTAATATCAAACACAACAAATCAGTTTCAACAAATTCTGTGTGTTTAATATCCATATATTGACTTTAAATCCCGTACAGAAAAGTAACTGCGAAAAGCTAAATTTGCTCCGACCTGCTGGTACTCCTATCAACGAAATCTGCCGACAGCATAGGGTTAAATTATTTGAGACAATCGAAGGGTTATGACTCTTGAAATCTGCACAAGTGTGAGTCCGAGTAAAACAAAAGTGCATTTAATCACCCAACTGACATCTGCAATACAGTAACATGTGTGCGCAGTGGGTACCGAAACACCTTACCCATGATCACAAAAAGCAACAAATGGGCCTCAGTCCACAATATTTTATCCGTTTTAACGAAGATCCCGCGTTTCTGAAAAGCATTATTTCGGATGACACATTTTTGGACCACTTAAAAAAATTTGCAAGGGAAACGGTTCCATTCAGACGATAAAGTGAAGGAAGCAATGCAGAACTTCTTTACACAACCTCAATCATACTAAACCAAAGGCTGTGACCTGCTGCCAAAACGATGGGTGCAATGCTTGAATAATTATGGCGACTTCTATTAAATTTATAGGAAACTTATTACTTTTTCTTCCCTCATTCACTCTTTATTTGGACAAGCTTAATAATTTTACAGTAATGTTGTGCTTTCATTAATTAAAATTAATTCAAGCATGTTTTTGTTTAAATTAATAACTCCATCTCTAATTTGTACTTTAAAATAATAAATTGATTTACATGAATAAGCCCTTTTTTGTGTGTTTTGTATTTTGTCTGGCATAATGTTTGAAAAATAAACTTCAAAACAATTTATTCATTTTTCTCATCGATCTCACATTTATCGCCATACCCTAAGACACTGGATATGATTTAATTACAAAACTATACTTAAACTGGCCTTAATCAACATATGAACTATGAAGATCATCATTATTCACCAAAGGCGAAGCTGAAATAAACCCTCCAGCTTCTCATTACTTATAACGATATTCCTTATTGAGTAATTAAATCGATGACGCAGTTTCTCAAATATTATTTAAATGAAGGTAATCATCTGTTACGCAGCAGAAATAGTAAGCAGTCCTCCAAAGTGTGTCGGAGAAATAGAAGATAATAAATATTTACATATTTCTTAGATTATCATCATCAAAAATATTCTTGCTTATTTTTAAGTTTTAGTTATTCTTAAAGTTTATTAAAAGGAAGAAATCGAGATCTTTATGATATACTTTATAACTGTTAATGTAAGTAAGGCGTTGCTTAATTTTTTATGTTGGATGATCCATTATTTAGAATCTTTAAGATTTCGTTCTGATTTCATTTTGTTCTTGATAAAAAAAAATCATATTACAACTAACATTTTAAAGATAAATGTAGCGCTAACCGAATTCATATTTAATAGATTTTTTTACTTGCTCAAACTATAGACTTTTACTTACTGAAACAAATTTGCGAATATCAGATAATTATTACGTGAATTACAAATAAAACTAATTTTTCTTATTGCATAAGTAAGTATTTTTATACAAAATTTAATAAAGTTTATATCTCATTCCAACTATTCAGTATTTTATGTTCATCCTTATAGGAAGAACTGATACTTCACGAGTACTGTTTCTTGTGCCTATTCTGTATGCTACACTTTCCTCAAGGAGCAAATCTGTTTGGTATGCAATTACCATATAGATGGAATTACTGACTTGTTTCTATCGCATCACGACATGCATGATGGGCCTATCCATTATTACTAAAATGTGAAAATTTGAATAGATAACCACACTTGCCATCTAATTGTGCTGTGGGTGTTATCTCACTGAAAAGCGAATTCTCTAAAATTCCCATCTTTGGAGAAGATTTTGAATTTTTCTTAGACCTTATCTAATGGTTATTAAACCTTTAAATTTGATTTCAAAATTTAAGGAATTTGCTCGCAGAATATGAGGTGTTCTATAAAAGTTCAGAAGTGGAGTGCAAAATAATAAACTCTAATGTACTAAATTTTTGTAATCATTAAACGGTAGAATACTGAGGCATTAATTATTTTATACATTTTACAGCTTATCTGCAAAAAAAACACCCGCGTAAAATTTTAATGGAAATTATGTAAGAAAATATGATGCTGTATTAGACTAAGATAAACTGATGTAACTGAGTTCAGAAAAGAAAACTAAATAGAAATTTAATTGCAGGAAAAAAACTAACTAGAAACAGTATTTCTCTGTTTGTACTTATAAACAGGTAAGTTCAAATTAGGAGAAATGTTTCCTAAGAAAAATTGTATGTGAAAAATTTTGTTCCTCCTGAAATTTGACTCCTGATTTCTCATGTATGCTTTTAAAAATAATCCCTATGCTCTCTCTAAATCTCTTTACTCATGATTTATGTGTAGAAGAAAACTCGTCGTAATATTTTGTAGAATTAATTCATCTGCGTATTGGAATCAATTAACAGTCACATGGAAACCATAACTCCGCATGTCATATGACATCTAATTGCAAGTTTTATTACACTGCGCTGGAACGAGTAGCCTTTCATCCACCTTTGAAGTTGAATAATGGATTCCAAAAACAAATAGGCGCGGCGCATTTGACATGTATCTTGTTAGCTCGAATTGAAATCATTCGAGTAAATGATTTTTGTAGGCAGCATGCATTTGAATTTCCATTATTTTAGAAAAAGTGATTTAAAAATTGCTAATTAAAAGTACTTTGTTGAAATAAATTGCAATTTTTAATCGTATAATTTATTAATCTTTCTTTCCCGTCAAAGATTTAAGCTACTTTGATTCCCTTTTCAAATATTTCAAACACTGAATGAAAGAATTTTAGATAATATTTAAATTATTGAAACTTAAACCAGTAAAGTAAATTAAAGTATGTTATTATATTAATGATACAATGTTTATTTTTTAAATTTAAATATCATTTGTTATTCTCCATTTTATTCAGTGAGTTCGGTTTTATGATTCTGTATATTTCCTTCCTTGTTCCTATGAGCCCCGACCTTAAACATTTTGCAATTTCTTTTCTGCAACTATAACCTCAAAAATTATTTAGTCTACTGATAAACGTTAACCTACTTTTGCATGTTTCCAGTTTTCTGCTATGTTTATTACATATAACAGCAGCTGGTGGAACTGAGATAAGCCTCAACAGGACCTAAACGGGATATTTCCGGCCATTTCGAACTTTTTCTAATAAAATCTTATAAAAAGAACGACGTGAAAACGAGAGAAAAATATTTTAAGTATAAAATGAGACATAAACATGCAACAAAGTTTACTTTTGGAGAAATGCTATATTTACTTAAATGTTCAATTTTTTCCGGTTGTTTTGACTTCCGAAAACTACGTTAGCACTTTGTAAATTTTGGGAGATAGAAGTTTTGAGTACTTAATAAAGTTTATCTTTTACTGAAAAGCATTTAAAAGTTAAGTTTAAAAAATACTACTTAAGAAATTTGAAAAACTTTGAATAAAGATGCAATTTTATGTTTCAAAAATTTGTAAACATTTATATTAATGCTTGTTTCATCTTTATTTATTTTTTGTACTTTAACAAGTATATACTGTATAATTTCTGTTATAAGCCATTGGCCCCTATGAATTCTTGCACTGCGAGGATGGAAGATATCTTTGATGAAAAAAATAGGACGTTTAATATCTTTCTACAATAAGGATATAAGTTTAATACTCAACGCTACTTAAAAAAAGGACAATTATAACAATGAATTTAGGACCTAGAGACGATATCTCTAGTGGTTATCAGGTTACAGTGTTAGAGATGTTTGTAACCACCAATGAAAGTAGTGTAGTCAGCTGCAAAGTAAACAGAATCATATAAAGTTAGAATAAAATTTTACTGTGTTTTTTGGTTTATTAGAAGTTGCAATTTTTCTTATTTTGGATTTTTTTTCTTTTCTTAATGTTTTATATATTGAAGTTTATTATGCTTAATGTTTTAGATTCTTTTGATTAAATTTGTTATTTTGTGAAACAATAATTGAATCATTGATTGCAGAAACCACATGAGTCAATAATATCAAAATGCTGGGAGTTGCAAAAGCTGATTAGTTTTTTGTATCAATGGTCAAAATTCTTTTACCTGGTAAATTTTTTATACCTAGAATATGACTTTATGTGACTCTTGTCATTTCTTCAATCATCATGTAAATATCCCTTTAAATTACGAAAACAGCACAAACGCAATTTTGGGAAAAAAATGGACTTATGTTGTTTCTGTAATTAATGATTCAATTTTTTCCTAATTTCTTTTTATTTCTTGTTCGTATCGAAGGCTGATTCTGTAGATATTGTTGAGTAATCACAAAAAATTAAATCGCCATTATTTTTATAGTTTTAAAATTATAGTTATTCATTGAAGATTGAAAACTAGGTTTCTTTTTAATATCAATAAATATTTGACTTGACTCTCACAATAAAATTGATTTGGTTGATTGAATGGAGGTTATACTTTTGGTCAAAAAGCCAAAGTTCAAGTCTTATTATGTCAAAAATAATCAAGAAATTCGGAAGGATGTTTCAGATAAAAAAATACTGCAATTGGATGCAAAGGGTATTATAACTGGATGATGAATTTATGAAGGAACAGATGGCAATATCATTTTCTTATTACCAATGTAAAATTAATGCTACAAATTAGGGAATTGCCAAAAATAGTCATAATGCATTACAAAAAAGAAACGCTATACATAGGGTGCCCACTAAAATCTTGTTCCCTCCACATCAACTTCAGAAAGGTGGCAGCTACAGTCACTAAAGTAGTGTCTAGGTATAGTAAATTGGCTTTCGTGATGAAACAGCTTATTAGCCAGCTAAAAGCAAAATGTTGAGTTAATTTACGGAAACAGTACAGGGAAAAAAGTCTGTTGCAAAGTTGTAGATCATCATCAGTTTAACTCGGCAACATACCTTCCACACATCAATGTTACGAATAGACTGCATAAACCGTGCATTTATTTAGTTTCGATTTCCAAAACTGCGGTTTCTTGAAACGCAGAAGAATGAACATCCCCTACAAAATCGAGCATTGCATTCTACAACAGCTTCAGGAAAGATACTGTTTCGTGCGCTTCGTCATTGCTGCTTGAAAAATTGTTGGCTGGTAGGATGAGCACCTGCTTCATTTAATATTTTCCAAAAGCAGTTTTAGAGAGGCAAGAAGTCTACTCATGATGTCACAATTTTTTAAATCGCGATCAAACAAATGCACATGCTCTATTTTTATCATTGGTCGCGTAATGTTGCATTTTCGGCTAAATTCTTGATTATCTACAGCTTTGTTACAGATATGTTTCCCGTATATCATATCGTTTTCGAGATAGAAATGTTAATTCAAAATTTTACTGCTAGATGCCGCTGTAAGCAATCTTATCACGCCATGTATGACCACTTCGCTATATCCAGACACGTCATTGGTGTTCATTAGGGTAACTATTACCCTAATGAACTAACTAATATTTATATTAGTTAGTATAGAGGTATTTAACTTTTTCCTCCTTTTTTAAGGGGCACAGCGATAAAAAGGTTCAAAATGCTCTGAATACAACACATGTAAAATATTATTACAATCTGATAAGTCCTCCGGATTGATATCAAAGTTTCGAGGAGGGGGAGAGGGGTTCTAGTTAAGTTCAAGTTAGGATTCTAACCAATAAACGTTGCTTTCTTCGTACATGAAAGACAATGCGACATGATTGTAGGTTTGAGAGAAGCACCAGTAAGGAAGAACAGAGAAGCTTAATGTGTTGGTTTCATATAAATCTATTCAATAGGAGAGTGACGATGTATTACAGCCACAGTCATAAGCCTCAATATCGGTGTCTCCTGTCTATTAACCAATTACTATAAACAGTAAGGTAGATTGCAATTTAACGTGTGATAGATATTGAATATCAGGCAGGGTTGGGGCAGCTATTGCTTCAGCAGTTCTTCACACTTCTACTTTGGAAATTATTGAATTATTGATAAAATTAAGATTCGCATGAAACGAAAACATATCACGAAAATTGGCCATGGAAGTAAACAATGTACTACAAATATACCCTTTATCTTCGTTCGACGAACGGAAAGATAAAACTTAAATCAAATTAGAGTAGGACGGAAAAATGTATCAATGCAGCATTCTTTACCAACATATTTTATTGATAATTAAACCAAAGTCGATGCTCTTGGGTTATACTGCACCATCTTTCAGCATATCTAAATGCATAGAACAATCAATCATTGATTTCTGAGACGTCTGGGCAGTTTAGTTATATTAATGCCCCGTTTTGAATCAACTCGAATGCTATTTTGGAACGGACCTCATTATTTTGAATCACTGTCAGATGACGAGGAAAACACCTGAGCTGGAAAACCCCTCTTCTAATTTCCACATCACACCAGCGGGAGGACGTTTAGCTCGCTACGTCTGATTTAACGTGCAACAGGCCCACATACAAGGTGGATCTTTAGTGGAAACGGGTCTCTACCTTACCACTCGGCCACAGCGGTTTGATTTCCTCCTCGAATTAAAGCGTCTATGTAGATTTCGGTTGCAGTTGGGTGCAATTTAACTAACGTGAGCGTATGTAGTAGCATATGTATATGCAGATGCCATACGTCTGTCCATAGCTGTGGCCTTCCTAAAGTTAATGCAGGAAGATAGTACTTTAGTTGATCCACTTTACGCAACCTACACAGTAACCCTTTACTTATAAGTAAACTTATATTTAATAATTTTTTTCAGTTACCTCTAAACTCAAATGTTAATTAAAATGAAAATTTGCATTTCATTCGTTTTCCTCTATTATGATTTGTTGGTAATATATATTAAAACCACTTTTCAATAAAATATTAAATTTTCTTTGTAAGTTATTTAAATGAAAATGTTAATTAAAATTGCTTTTAGAAAGAAAAATAAGAATTAATAATGCAACAGAAAAAATGAAAAATGCAGAAAGTTTGATAAATTAAATTGGCAAAATAAGCCACACACGGAAATTAGAGGAAGATTTTTTGAAACATTACCTTTATATAAAGTTAATGTAATGATATTTTCCAAGAAAATTTCTTTCTTAAGATGAAAGTTTATTCCAAGAACTCATATTTGCATAACATTCTGTGCGGGAAATCAATACATCTTATGCTATTCTTAGAACTTTGAAACTTGGCTTACTTAGAAGACCATCTAATATGGTTCATTAACGTTTATTCGTCTTCTTTGAAGTTACATTGACTGAAACAAGTGGTTAAACAGAGTTGTTATTTTCGCCAAACAGCTAAGAAAAATTTTATTCACTTAAATGTTACGCTTCAAATTATCTTTCTCAAAAAAATAATAGTTAATCTGCTATCTGATATCAAACAAAAATTATTAATTATCTGCCAGAATATAGCGGCAGCATGGATTCTATTCTGAATTTAAAAGATCCCAATTAGAATTAACTGGCTTTTCCTAAATATTTGAATATGTTGGGAAATTGAAAAGCTGAACACAAAAAAGGAATTTGCTAACTGTCTGATAATTCGGGTTCCGCTTTTCACTTTCAGAATCAGAATCCGAACTACAAATTTTGTTTCCAAAGACACGATAATTGAAAAAGAACTGGTGTTGCTTAGGTACCCCCCCCCCCAAAAAAAAAGACTTTTCTTAATCGAAATCCATCCTTATCAAACAGTTCTTGTTAAATTGTTACTTTCCCTTAGAAAATTGGGTTTTTTAAAGATAATATTCCCAGCAAATATGCTACATAGAAAACTTTAAGAAACTTTGCCTCTCGGGATTTTTTAAATGACAAATGATTAGTATGAAAACATTTTATTCGAATTTCCTTAATTATTGGAAATACAAATATTTACATATCCAGCATTAAAAGAAAATTATCCGAATAAAACTTATTTCCTGATATTCGTATTTTCGTTTTCATCTGAAAAATATTAAACTTTAATAAGATATTACAATTTGATGGTATGTATACTATTATTTAATCATTTGGAGTTAATTCATAAATTATAATATATGAATTATTTTTTCGTTTATTTCCCGTTAAAATAAATGCAAATATATACGAACAGTGGAACCTCGTTTAACGAGTACCTTTCATAATGAGTAATTCGCACAAAGAGCAAAATAAATTGCAAAAAAGTGACTCGCTTAACGAACGTCGTTTCGCATAACGAGTGACGAGGAGAATGTAAGATCCGGATTGTGCGCCTACTACATCAGTCCAGGTTTAACACTTGTTCCTCTATCATCTTAGTGTCACCTATGATCACATGTTTTCCAAACTTGTATTCAGACATATCATTGAAGCGACCAAAAAGCCATCATAAGACCACGGACGGACTAGTCTTACTCTCAGAGGGTTTCGGAAATATCATTTCCACATCTTTTCCTACCTCACGATGATCAAAAATACATGGGAAGGGGTCACCAAGAGAACCCTCACTTCTTCTTGGAAGAAGCTGTGACCATAGAGCGTTGTCGAACGTGACTTTGAGGGGTTTGAGACAGTACTTACGGAGTGTGCAGTCAGCAAGTTTGTGTCTTTGTCCAAGATCATGGGGCTGGAGGTGAACAATGATATCGATGAGGTTGAGGAAGACCACAGCTAAACGCTATCCACCGAATAGCTTACGGAGTTGCATTGTGTTTCACTGTAAGAAGTTGTGAAGGAGAGCTTGTCAAACGAAGAGGAGGTAACAGCAAAGAAACAATCTTCTGGTGCAATAAGAGAAATTGTGAAAGCATGAAAAACTGTTGCATCGCACTATTTGTCTATCATGTAAATATTAGTGGAATGATCACCTAAAAATAAGTAATCATGTAAATATTAACGAAATCAGGATTTTTGTAAATTGTATACTACATTGCAAAAATAATTCATCGTGTAAACCAAATAAATAGATAGCTAACAATTTCAAAAAATTTGGTACATTTTTATATATTTGCCAAAAGATCTTACATTTACATAACTGTTTTAACTGGCTTGTGTATATGTGAAAAGAACTATAAGATTTCTGAATCAATTCAAATGATGTTAGAAGTCGGGTACTTCAGGGGCAAAAATATTCCAATTTGAATATTATTTTATTGTTTACTTATTATAAACACTAGATTATATTCTGCAATTTATCAGCGTTTATATTCGAAATAAAGAATTTTTCAAGATTTTTACATGTTTTTTGAATATTTGATAACTTTTATTTCAATAAAAATTTATTCCATGATATTAATAAAAGTTTTTATTTATTAATATCAATTGCTGATAATATTCAACTACAAACATATTTCTAAAAACCAGCGGGAGTGGTCTCCCCTAAACTTTCTCGTATACTTTCTAAGTGGAGATTCGTCAAAATCTCGAGTTCGAATTTTTTTGACGATTACAATACTTTCTTTTTGTATACTTCGTATACGAGAAAGTGAAACAAACAAACAAACCTGAAATCAAATACCCGTTGCCACGTTTCAAAAAAAATATTACTTGGAAGCAGGTGCGATAAAATAGGCAATGCAATGAATACTAAAGCGAAAACTCTGCTTTGGAATTGAATTACCAAGAAAACAATTTATACTACCACGACCGTAACAATTGCAAAAGCGCGTGAATAAAAGATTTGAAGAAATAATGAGATCAGTTTGAATTTTATTTACAACAATAAAAAAATTGTTACAATTCATGTTTGTAAACATTATTTATTGTTGTAAATAAAATTTACAACAATAACAGATTGCTACCATTACGCATGCGCATGAGAATCGGATTAAAAGAAATTGAATATGTAATTTGAACGCCTCTTTTTGACGGATTCAGCCCAAAATTGTATACGGACCTACATTCGTGATGATAACACTGTGTACCAAATTTTATCCAACTAGCTATTCAAGTTTTTGAGTTATAGTGTTCACATGACCGCGAACATACAAAAATCAAATCTATTCCGTCAAATCTATCTGACAGACTTCCCGTTGACGGATTTTGTCCAAAATTTGGTAGAAATCTACAAATTATGTTTAAAGACCATATACCAAATTTCATCCCCGTAGCTCTAATAGTTTTCGAGTTACCGTGTTCACAGACAGACGCACAGACAGACAGACATGATTCCAAAATTGTGTTTTTCGGACTCAGGGAGGTCTAAAACGTGGAGATTCGTCAAAATCTCGAGTTCGAATTTTCTGACGATTACAATACTTTCTCTTTGTGTACTTCGTATACGAGAAAGTAATAATATGTATCTGAAGTCGGATTTAATTTATCTGTAAGACACAATAATATTAAAACCACAATGAAGAATTTTAGAATCAATCCATAATAAATTCATTTCAAAAGTAGCATTTCATTTCCATTTTGTAACGGACTCTTTGTTACAGCTAACAAATCGGCATTATCAAGTGACATATTGTTACACACACTGATTATATGAACTTTCTGTTTGGAGCTTTACGAGCACACTGTACACCAACATTGCTCATAAATAGTTATTGGTAAACAACTTGTTCTATAGTGAAATGATTTCTGTACCTGAATAAAGAAATATTCGTAAATCTTCTAAGCAGTATGGCATTTTCACTTTTAACAATGTATAAAGCCTTATGTCTCTATCACGGAAGTAATTCAATAATCATGAAATAAACGGTGACAGTGAAATTTATTTTGACTCACAGCACACGAAGTGATGCTTCATTACTGAAGTAAAATAAATTCAAAAACGGAAATCATCTGTGGAAGTTTATTCTTCAAAACATTGAGACATGAGACACGATGCATAAAATATCAATATATATTAGAATGACAGATTGAATTGATTTATCTAAGGGTATTTCGGAAATATATGTATTCCCATATATTTGTATATTCTGAGAAAATATTTCATTCAATCTATGAACTTTTCCTCTAATTTAAATAAACTCAGAACATTATACGAAAGTTCTAATGCGGAAGTATTTGTAAAATGAATATAATAGTGTTAATATTTTTTGTTGCGCGCTTTAAATTTAAAAATAAATAAATATTCTAAATTTTAAAAAATGAATATCCTATAACCATATTTTATTAATTAATATGAATTTATATAGAAAGGAGGTATATAAATTTAAACTTTGAACTATTTCAATTTATGTGTCTTATATCAACAAAGTGTTATTTAACTTTAATTTTTTTATTATAACACAACGGAAACATAAACATTGCAAATTTGGAAAGAAACAGTTGGATTTCCACAAATTATACACCGAAGTTTATTCCAAATCAATGCAAGTGTTTTTGTATAAAGAAAATCTCACACTTAAAATTCACTCTATGCGATTTGATAAATGAATTGTTTGTATCTAATGTACTATGATTAATATTTCCAGTCTTTTAAAGAAATTAGACGATCTTTACTTTATTAAAGATAGGTTGAATCTTTTATAAGTGTAGTACTTCCTTGTGAATGACACCATTTAATCCTGTGAGTACTTGAAGGACATTGAAATTTAGAATTTACAATAAAAATACATTTGATATGTCGTTTATCCAGCAGTATTTCTGTCATTTGAAATACACACTACATCCCGAATCATTTCAACCTTTAAAACGTGTAAAAATTGTATGCACGTATTAGAGATGAATTATAGCTCATTATTACCTAAACTTAACTGTGTACTAGATATTTTACTTGAAAACTTAATCATAAAAGTCATGTAGGCTGAACATGCCGCCGTGTGAAGCATCTGCCATATCCATCAATGACACCTTACAGATATTTTACCTTGTGATAAAGCTGTTTTATTCTTGTGTAAGTACAATATGTGCTGTTAGTATGTATATTTAAATCGAATATTTTCAGCATAAGGCATTTATTATACTATAACATCGATGGAACGTTTAATCAGAAAATAACTAAAAATACTTTTCTTTTGAATAGCACACATTCTAGGAAGGGCTGTTAACTTATTTACCTTGGAGAACATAGAAATCCAATACTCAAGTTATGCAGCATGTCAGTTAGAAGTTATAATCAACTATAGCAGTCTTTTCAAACTAATATTAAGTTTCAAAACACCAAAATTTCCAAACTTGGAATTTGTAGATTTTTTTCAAGTCGTCAATATTTAAAATATTTATGGAAATGTATGGTTAGCAGATAAAGAGAAACTTCTTTAAAGTTTTTTTTTTGTCAAAGTGATATATTGTTAAAAATGTGTTAAAATATTCAGAAAAGAGTTGGAAGATTTGTATGATCTAGATTTATTATTGAAGCAGTTAACTGCACTTAAAGAGGGACCGTCAAAAAAGGAAATAATGATACTTATTAAAAAATAACGAAAAAATTTCTGCGTGAAGTTTGAAGGACAATATTTCGTTTAAATGTATCTTACAATATATTTCATTAAATTAGAGAACATTAAATCATTCCTTATTCATACGAAAATTCGATGGATCACAAATTATAGATTTATTTGAATTCTGTACTGGTTTTTGGGAAGTAAGTTAAAATTATGTAAAGCTTGAACGTTTATAAAGCTTTAATAAAAGCATCTGATTTCACTCTTTTTTGATATCTTTTATTCTGTTATCCTCTGTTGTCTTAATCAATAAAAAATAGTAAAATAAAATATTATGAAAAGCTTAAATATTATCAGTGATCTTTTCTTGGAATTCATGCAGATAATTCGTCATCTGACAGCAGTTGAAAATTCCGAGGTTCGTCCCAAAATAGCTCTCGTGTTACTTCAAAATGGGACCTTAATATAACTAAACTTAACTCTTAAACTTAATACATAAATGTTTGTATTTTTCTTCAATTCAATCTAATTCTCTTCTAGAACTTCGAAGAAAAATTACAATTCATATCAAAAGAATTCTTCTCAAAGAACCTGAGAAAGGAAAATACTCCTCTGATACAACTTTGAAAAATTGCTGGATTCTGTAATAAAGGAAGCTCTAAAATTATACGAGTTTCCTTTACTACGTTTAACAAGTTTTTCTGGAAAGTGTGTTGAAGTAAAAACTCTTTCTTTCAGTCTCGTACAGACAGAAGGCTAGAAAAAAATTTTTAACTTCAGCTATGAAACATGAAATCTTGTTAGTTCTTTTTCAATTCTGGAGTAGATAACTTTTGGAAACAGTAAAAATAGGTGTAAAAACGCTGTGTGGAGAGAAATGCAATTTTGATTTATTTACTCCTGCAATTTTAAATTCTGTTTTCTTTTTATTTCCGCTTTGGTTTGATGGTGGACCATAAATAAATATTTGAAACATTTATTATTAACTTATCAAATCTGGATCGTAAAGAATGCTCTGAAAAATAAAGCATGCTTATAACGCATATCTAAAAATATCATAAAATAGCCTGATGAAATGAACACTCCATTCTGAGTGTTAGTGAAAACATTTTTAGCTCTAAAAATGTATAATTTTATTTTAAAAAGGAGTAAGAAGCTATTTTTCCATTTCGGTACTTTTCCAGTATAAATAAATATATTATGAAGATGTTTTAGATTAGAAAAAAAGCAGTATATGCGATTTTCACTTTTAAATTGTACAATTTAAACGACGTACTTAAAAATATCCAAATCTTAAACTAGTTTAAGATTAGCTTTACTGATTATTTTATCTTTAGTGAATTTGAAAGTTCTTGATTTTTCATTTCTTCTCAGAGAATTGAATTTTAAGGGGAAATTCTTCACCATGCCTGATGTATCTGTTGAAATATTTCCATATAAATGCTTACTTCTTTTGGTTTCTTTCTACTGGAAACATGTCATAGAAAAATTGTTCAAATAAAAGACAGCCTGACTTATGTAGGTTGGATGAAATTCAACTACAGTCGCCACTGATCAAAAGTTTCCCACATACTACGACAGTTTTACAGTCAGCAATCCTTTTTCACAGAAGTCATGAACTTCTCTTTCTGAATAAATTGACGATATTCTTTTCGTTTAGATGCTGTCTATGGAACATCAATTTAGATATCCAGGTCGGATAGCTACCAACAATTAATTTAGTAGCTTTGAAAGGTGATCTCATGAGCTATACTGATTCATGATCGTGCCAGTTTAGTGACTTTTTTATCGTTTGACACTTGTGAGATTTCGTTCACAAATATTAAATTTTTAACTATTTCTCTTGATCGAACGCACATTTTCATTTACATATGGAGATACGTCAAGAATAATTTAATTTTGTGTTATACGTAGTGTTATATTAGGAATAGTGGCTAAATTACATATGCTTTATTTAGAATTATTGTTCATTAGAATTATTACTTGTAATTTTGAATTTCTAGGTTTTGTGCAACTTTCTTATGCCTACACAATAAGCAGTACATTCGTAAGAGTTTCTTTAAATTTTAGATTCCAAGCAAAATTCCAAAATTTTAAACAACAAGCGGTGTTTGATTCCTTACGCAATAGCAAAGCATTAAATAAAATATCTTCTCTTTTCATAATTTATTTTTTGCTTCACATGACAAATCTTTCGTACTTTAAATTTGAAAATTATTGATAATAGGATATATTTATCATTAAAGATTTCTTTTATAATTTTTTATTTCAAATTGATTTCACATAACACATAAAAATAAGAAAAGACGCCTAAAGTAAACATATGTAAAATTCGAAAATCTTTGAATTTTTTTTCATCTGAGAATTCCTTTCTGTAATTTAAAAATGACATTCTCTGCGGAAGATAAACGTTTCTTCTATTTCACTCATTTTCTATTCAATATTTTATTCATCAAATTTTTATCAAGTTAATCGTTTCTCCTTCATTTTCATCAATCAGGAGTTATTTACTCCACATTTTTTTGTTGAAATGTTAATTTCATTGAGCATAACTGAAATTTGCGCAAATAAATTATTAACTCGGCATTTCATATTTGTGCCTGCATTTCATGGCTGAAAATCTTAGGCTGAAGTTTCACATGCTTTTGTAGCATCTTATCAAATAAATTTAAATTGCAGCTTTTTTCTATCAAGTTTTTAATTATTTAAGGATTTATTAACGGAACTTAATATTTTTGTATTAGAAAATTAAGCAAAAGAATCGAAAATTATGGGAAAAATATTTCATTCAATAGCTGGTTTTTAATATAGCATGCGCAGTTAAATAAATAAGTTGCTTTTAAAATAAATTGCGTGGTTGACTGGATATAAATTTTTGTTGAACACTGAAATTCAAATTTAGGAAAAAAATCCAAGTTTCTATTAAATTCATTCACTTTACGATAAAATCCCAATAAATTACATTCTGTAGCTGGAGATCCTCTCCCAGTTTAGGAAAGAGAGGGAAATTTAATAAACCTGAAGGTTTCCTTTGACTATCAAGCATGTTTGAGAAGGAAAGAAAATCCAGAGATTTCTTTTTATATTGGAAGAGATAGCTTTACAATCGATTGAAAATTCCCAAAATAAGTCAGGGGATTCTGAACGTATGGGCCTTTTTTTTCTTTTTCTTCGCCAAAGAAAAATAGAAAAAGGATTCATAAGTGGTTCCCAGAAAATTGAAGATCGAATTCGTGCGGTTTCTCGGATGTGATAAGTGTTCCGAACGTATAACAACTTCTAACAATTGCTCATCTTCTACAGAAAAAAAAATTATGTCTTCGTTTTCGTTCGCCTCATACGTCACTGCGAATGCGTTCTTTAATGATTTTCATTCCTTATGTGCCTTTATTCCCAGTTTTTGGTTGCGATCAAGTGAATCCAGAACGCATTTCTTTCTAACACGTTCATCAATCATAATTTTGTATAGGATTGCACTTCGCTTACGGAACCATTCAAATGCAATCCGTTCTGTCAGAAACTTAAACGAACAATTCTTCTTTCTTTGTAGTTGAAATAAATTAAGTGCCATGTGTACTGAATAAGAATTATAACAGAATAATGAAAAACTTCACTAGTTAATTAATGAAGATAATGACTGTTGTTTTGAAGCAGAGTGAAATAATTTCAAAATGTCTCTTGTATATTTATTATCAGTAGACTATTTTTGTACGTTAAAGTTGTTAAAAGTTTCCTCTGCTAATATTTTCTATTTTTAAAGAAAAATATCTGTGATTAAATGTATATAAAATCTTAACTAATTTTTTTAAATATCATCTAATACGGAATTTATAAAAATGTTTTCCAAATCAACTTTTAAAATAAATGGTGAGAAATTTCAAATGGACACGGTTAAGAGCTATTTACTTTATTCTTGTTTTCAAAAATTCTCTGCAAAAAAGTTTTTTTTTCGATAATTAATGATTCAGAAAAATTCTCGATGCTAATTACAGTTGAAATATGTCTACTATTTTTTTGTCTTTTATGCTAGTTTTGGAAAATTATACACTTTTGTGTGGTATATGCAAGTAAAATTAAACATAACCTGCTGCGAAATTAATCAACACAATCAAATGCTGTATTTAAGGATTCTTATTAATGCTTTATATATAATATATTAATTAATAGAACATATGAAATAGTTGCAAGATGAGCTCTATTTTTTTATTTCCCTAAAATATTGCGAAAAGAAGAAAAGATAATTTCAGATGTTTAGGTCGTCGACTGATATGCGAAAAAATACGAGACGAATACAAAATTTGACCCTGAAGAAGATGAGGGTTGGGCGGGGGCTATTCTGCTTGAAAATTATCTTTCCTTGTCATAAAGGTTTATCGTCTCTAACTTAGAATGAAATGCTTCTCTTTAAGCAAAGGAAATTAACAAGTTTACTTCTTTAACTTTCTCCTCAATGTATTCGTAAATGATCGCAAAATAGTTGATTTCATTCTTATGAATAGTAATATTTTCAACACTCCATTATAAATACTGTTGAAAGATTCTTCCAAAACCTGTATCAATTCAAATACACGACTCTCAAAGCAGGTAATGTAGAGACATAAGAAGAATCAATAACATATAAAAGTTTTTAATCGCAGATAATCGAATTTAAAAAATTATTATTTTGAAAAGCATTCTATTTTAATCATTCGAGAAAAAGATGTGCTTTTTAAAAAAAACGGCGTCTTCATACACTTATATGACTATTTCTTATTATATCTCACTTATATATATATGTTCCTCAGTCACACTGCTATTGTGTCACTTTACAACATCTTTTCAGGACAAATATATTGGAATTAAAATAAATACTGAAAATTAAAGCAGAAAAATGTCTCATTTTATTGCAACAAGTTTCACCATTTAAACAATGCCTTATATAATTTTTTTTTGCAAAATTTTGTAAAGTTGACAAATTTAGTAACATTTATTTAATTGTTTTTCCCTTCCATAAAGTTTATAATTTACTTTACTATATTCTTTTTTTAATTTCTGCATTTATCAAAAAGAAATTTAAAACATCGAGATATATCTCATAAGTAAATACAATTAATTGAAACTATAGTGTGGTTTAAAACATTTTTGCACTGACGATTAAATTAATTATTTATCTTTCTTTTATCACAATTTTAAAACGGTTTTGAATACAAAGAATCAAACTATATTAATTATAAGGTAAAAATGTAAATTTTAGCTTTTAAAACCATTGAACTGGAAGACATGTAAATTTATGAGAAAGCGAGAGTGTATTACTTTGTACAGATTTTATGTCATCATTTTTTTTTTCTTAAGCGAGAAATTACGTAAGATTTGAAAATTTCCCCTTTTAACAAAGGTATTAGAATTGAACAATGTAAAACTTATTTTTAATGATTTACAATTTTTTATTTTAAATATTTGATGCTAGTGAAATTATGAATTTTTAAATTTAAATAATTGACATATTTGAGAACTTAGCATTAAAATAACCTATACGCACTTAGTAGAAGGGGTTGTAATTATTAAATCAATGATTGAATAATTCAGATTTCTGCTTATCAGCTGCCGAAAAATAAATATTTGCTGACACATTTTGTTTGTACTTTTTATTCTAATAAAAATTTTATGATTCTCAATTTTTGACTGAATCTTAAGACTGACCAGCATTGTTCGTTATAATACAATTATATAGATATATATATATATATAATTTCTTCCATTTTAATTGTCTTGTGCTTTTAGAGGGGATGGCGGCATTTTTTAACGGATTTCGTTTGTCGTTAGCAGAAAAAAGCACAAATTAATATCATGAGCGAGCTTCTCTTCCTGACGAGCGGCTCACTATGATATATTTCAATTTTATTTGGGTTTTTGTCTATTTTTGCCATTGTGTCTTGATTGTTTTTGAGTTTTTGTCTTGTGTTTCTAAGTTTGTTTTGATATATATATGTTCTGCATTATAGTAAGTAATTAATACATACATAGAGTAATTAATACAGAATGTTCTCTTCGGCATATTTGAATCTCTTTTCTCTACATTTTCAACCTAATCTTAGCATTTTGTTTTCATTTTCGCCCTCAGGACCCTCGGTATAGAAGATTTATTTTCAAATCAAACAAATTCATTTATTTTATAAACTTCAGAAACTTTGTTAAACCATACTCTTGAAACACAAAAGTTTCAAAAGTATCGATTTTAATTAAATTTCTGAATTTTTCTAACTTTATTAAGAAAGCATGTCTTTGTTCTTTGTATTTTTGGTTATTGGGGATACTATCATGATTAGACAGTGTGAAAAGTACGATCATTTGCAAGAAAGCTTATGACAGATCCGGCAAAAATAATCGATCTTTCTAAAAGTATATCTTCTTCTGATAACGATGATTCTAAATTACTTATGTCATTTATAATCTGTTTTAGACTTGCGCACTTATGTTTTCTTTAAGGAAAACTTTTAGAGACTTTACGACTATAGAATTCTGTTTTCTCATTTCTTTTCGAGTATAATAACAGAAAATGGCAAAAAAAGTATCTTTGACTAAAACCATCCATCTTCCTATTCTTTTCATCACTACATTTTGCTTACTTTTTCCGCTAGGGAAAAACTTTTTTTCACTAAACTTCTATTTTCCAAAACCTTAGCAAAAAAATCTTATTCATTCTACAGGCAATACATCTTGAACGACACACCCGTTAGATTTGACACGTCATACGAAATGTTCCGCAGATGTTCTTGAAAAGTGGTTTTTTATATGTAGATGGCAGAGCATTAGAGATTGAAAAGTATAATGATACAAGAAATATATTCGGATTCCAATTCTTTCGAACAGCTTAGAAAGGACATTTTATTTCGCATGCTCATATTAAAATATAAGAATATGATACTTTTTAGGAATTCCGTTGCATATTCGAGCTCAAGATATATTTTGAAATCATTTCCTGAGTACAATTTTTATTTCATTAAAACTCATTCAAAATAAAATATCATTCAACGCTAATCATTATTAAAAAAGTGATTATAATTCGAAATAGTTCGATACTAATATCTGTATTTATAGACAAAATAAAAGTTTCTCTCTTAAAGATAAAGTTTATGAAAATTATCTAAATACCCAATAAATAGTTATAGGAAAGAAAACTTTTTCAGACATAATTAATAACAATTATGTTTTATTATCCATGACTTTTTTAAAGTTAAACACAATGCAAGCGTATCAGCTTCTAAAAAAAGAAATAAATAGAGATTGATTTTTTGCTTAAATATAATAAAATCATTTGAACTAAAGAATGTTTTGTTTGAATATATGTGGCACTGAAAAAATGGACTATTTTTATTTATGAATAAAGTTCATAATGCTTATTTTTAATGCACAAAATTGTTATTGAATCCTAATTTTTAGATTCCAAAAATCTGGCATTTAAGAAGTGCACACCTTAAGACACTACCAAACGCAATAATTGTATTTTTCTGCTGTTATGCTAAATGCACTGTATTTTCAAAAATTGTCTATTTATGATTTATTTTCTGATCAACAAAATCTTACAGAAACTCGTTCATTAAATTTAAATATTTGGATTGATATTAAAATCGTCCGTATAAATATCCATATAAATTATTTTATATGGACATACCTCATGTTGTTTCTTTTTATCAAATATCTATATCATAGAAGGATATGGATAACATTTATCTTTTATTCTCGCCTTCTCTACTCAGTTTAATTTACGATTACAAATGGTAATCACTGTATTTGTTCAGGAAATTACCATTTTTATTTACCTTTGTATACTTTAATATAATGTTGTCTTGGTGTTAATACATGAGATAACCAAAACACTAATGCGAAATCAAAAATTTTGTACAAAAAATATGAATTCTCTAAAGTATATTTTTACTGATCAACTTTCATTCCTGAATTTTGAAGTTGTTTCATTCTAACCTAAAGATAATAATAAAAGCACTTATGTGCATTTTTTTTCAAAAAATACCCCTATCTTTACTTGCATCTATATATCTATATATACAAGAGGAAAGCACGTGCGTGCGTGTGTGTGTGTGTGTGTGTGTGTGTGTGTGTGTGACTATTATTATTATTATTACTGTGTGTGTGTGTGTGTGTGTGTGTGTGTGTGTGTGTGTTGTGTGTGTGTGTGTGTGTGTGTGTGTGTGTATTGTGGTATTATTATTGTGTGTGTTATTATTGGTATTGTGTGTGTGATATTGTGTGTGTGTGTGTGTGTGTGTGTGTGTGTGTGTGTGCACGTTCACACCGTTGGACTTATGACGACCAAATTTGGCACAGTGATGGATTAGCACAAAAGGGAGCTAACGCCGTAAAAAATATTTTAAAATTAGAATTAGATTTTTATTTATTTAATTAATTAACGAAAATTAAGCTATTTTTAGAAGTTTTTCACCAATAACTTTTGAAATACTTACGGAAAGAAAATTGTTATTGCGTTGTTGAACAATTTTTCTTTAACAGTAATTAACGTTTCAAAATTAATTTTAAACTCAACTTACTTACAACAATGCTTTTATTGTTATAAAATAAAATTCAAACTAATTTATTGTTTCTTCAAATCTTTTATTCACGTGTTTTTACCCACTGTTAACGCTATGAATATACTGATTTGTTTGTCAAGGTAGATAGATTTCTTACTTCCGCTGTTATTTCGTAGCATGCACTTAACTTCCGTTGTTACTTCGTAGCTTTTAATATGCAAATAGCAAATGACGTTAGTTTAGTTACTACGCGATGTTTCGCTTAAATTTCACTATTTTTTTAATATTAACGTAGATATGGCAGCGTTGTTTAAAAAGAGTAGAAAAATGCTATTTCATATTTGAGTTCCAGTTTGACTTTATTTATAGTATTAATAGAGAGTATTTATATTTATTTTTTATTCCCCTAACTGAGGTTTAAAGTATTCTTTTCGTTTGAACATTCTTCTTCAGCGAAATTCTTTCTAGTGATAATTGTTCTCAAGCAATTTTGACTTTCTTTACCTGATTTATAAAACATTATATTTAGAAGTTTCGCAGTGACCAAATTATACAGTATAAGTATATTTGTACATTGTAAAGCTGTATTAGTTATTTAACTATATATTGTTTAAAATAAATGTTCTTTTTTGAATTTTCTCGCATTTTCATTCAAACCATACTGTTATAAGGTGATAAAAGGGCTATATTTGAAAGTTTTAATTCAACAAGAAAAGATTCAAAGAAGATTTACGTTTGTGTGGGGAAAGTTGGTGACAATACTTTTAGGGGGGAAACAGGATGCCAGTATATGAAAAAATATGGATCCCGAGCAACTCCGTGTTTTCAGCTAGTTTCAACTACATAGTAAAAATCATTTCAAGAAAATAAAAATACTTATAAGCAGAATTATATAGTTTGAAGCTGAAATCTATCTGCAAAACACGGTACAGACATTTTTTGTGTTAAGATTTAAGCCAGTAGAGTGCTTCCTGTTTAAGCCTTTTTTCCACATTTCAATTCTTCCTCTAAAAGCATAGACAGTATTTCAAAAATAGTTCTAAATTCTGCACTTTTCAAAATAGCGAATGTCAAGTTCCGTTTGTACATTCCTTTTCATGCAGAACAGTCGTATGTGCATTAAAAATAGTTCGATTCTGGGTTTGGATGACATTTGAAATCGTAGAGTAGAACTTTTTCTGTTTCTAAAAGTACTAGAGCTAAAGCTTAAAAAATACGATGCGAAAAGTTATAAAAAGAAAGGAAAAGCACTTCTTTCCACATTCTAAAGCGGCAATTCTTCAATCCAACTGAGGTTCTCAAAAACAAACATCATATCTGAGAATGGGGTGCTTATTTTAACTCTTACTGTGATCCTGATGAAAGAAGCAGATGTCTTTATACATATGAATAGTTTTCTTTTTCTCGCTCCGTTTCATCGTGAAAAAATATTTACAGAAGAGAGTATGAGTATTGGAAAACACTCTACTTTCGTCAAATGATTTTTTTAACTTTATTTTTCCTCTGGTATATCAGTAGAATATTTTGGAAAATTTGCAATAAAGTGGTTTAAGCCAGTTTTTAGAATATGTAAGTATTGTGGGGAAAATTTGAAAAAGAATCTTGCTTTGTTAAATTATTTCAACTATTTTCTTACGAACGAATTGAAGTGTGGTTTGAACACTTTGGTAAAGTCCCACAATCCTGGAACTGAAGTGTGGTTTGAACACTTTGGTGAATTCCCGCAATCATGGAACTGAAGTGTGGTTTGAACACTTTGGTAAATTCCCGCCATCCAGTTTTGTCCCTGTGATTTCCTAATTCAAACAGACTATAAGTTATACCATCACAGTTTCCGTCACATGCATTTTCTCTCAAACCCTCATACTCTCTCCGTAGCGGCCAGTAAAAACGCACCATCCCAGACTTTTTCATATTTCATACACAAGGAAAGCGCAATCACAGGGGAACGCTGTAGTAAAAAGGATGTTGCACTGATGCTTTTCTTTTGCAACCGAACAAAATTGCCTTCTTTTCAACAATATTATTAACCCAATTTAAATTTATAATGCCATGCTCATAAAAAAATATAAGTAGTACCTGACCTTTGGCCTCTATTATATTTCGCAGTCTGAATAATTTTCATATAAATGGGCAAAAAACTAGATTATTTTTCTTTTATAAATTTTCTAATTAAATCAAAAGAAAAAAATTATAAAGTAATGGAAACCAGGACAAGATGGCAGTGTTACTATTTAACCACTTTTAATAAATTCAGTAGTTGAGGTAATTTTTTTCTTTGCATGTATTATTAGATTGAACTTTTGTTGGGTTGTGCTTAAATTGAGAGATTTTTATTTTAATATTATCAAAGTTATTTTTCTATTTAAAAAAACGAAGGAAAAGTGCCATCTTGCTCCGCTACCGTGACAAGATGACTTTGACCACGGTGCAAGATGAAAATTATGACAAAAGTTCACAATGCATTTCTATTTTTTGGAAAATTCAGGGCATAACCCCAGATAGCAATTTTAGTTTGCAGCAAGCTTGCAACAAATTTGACATGACAAGAGTGCAAGCTTGTAACACGTTTGACATGACAAGAGTGCAAGCTTGCAACAAGTTTGAAACAAGTTAACGCAAGCTTCGAAGTCACCATGGGAAGAACTTGCAGCAAGATTGCCGCGTCAAACTCATTGCAAATTATAGCAAAAACAGAGTACGAACACAACCCGGCTTAGAACTCGCGACCTACCGGTTCGGAAGCGGACGCGCTAACCACTCGGCCAGTTAAACTCTGAGAGGAGAAGATAGATTTCGCTAATACATCGTTCAATTCGATTCGTATACGATTTGTTTTAAACTGTTTTCTTGATTTCATTAATTTTTTGAGTTGAGAATATGATTTGAAGTCAAAAAGAGAGCGATTTTCGCTAATAACTACGTTTTGCTAGTAGAATAAATTATGAAATTAGAGTTCAAAAGTAATTACTTTAAAATGGGACAAAATGTATAAGTTTATTTTTCAACAAACATTGACTGCTTTTTTGGTTTAATTTTGTTTATAAGCGTTAAAATTTCAACATTGAGAAAAAGGCGATATAGTTTTCTTTAAAGTGCAAGTGCTATATTTAGTAAAAAGATGGAAAATGTTTAAATTTTTTTAAGTTAGCTTTTTTACAAATTATCATTGATTTATTGAATTAATAGAAAGAAGGACGGTCTAGGAGATGCTATTAAAAATCGGATATTTTTTTAAAACAGAGACAAAGATAATTATCTCTTTGTGCTATCTTTGCATCAAGCTTGTTTTGAAAACTTGCAGCAAGCTTGCACTGCAAGGAGGTGGCGCTATTTGTCACAGTGAACTTGTGGCAAACGCGTTTTGCAAGCGAGGGTGGCGCTAGTTGTCACGGCGAACTTGCCACAAGTTCGCTTCAAGCTTGACGCATCAAATTTGCAATGACAAGGTAATATCAAGTCAAAATCAAACTTGCTGCATACTTACGTGCTATCTGGGAACACTAATCAATTAAATGTTGTTAAGCATTTTCTACTCTATTAGTGTGTAATAAAAGGGTTATTTTAATTAAAATTTGAGCTCATAGAAAATTAATATAACTCAAAACCAATAATTTTCATTTACAAAAATTAATGGCGCTCGGGCCATCGTGTTTGGCAGTTACAACATTTCCTTTAATCTTCTGATGGAAGGTCAACATAGATCTCATCACACGGAAGAAACTGTATTATATTTTCTTTGGAAGTTTGAACTGACGTCATGAGTGTCAAAAGTTTGGGCTTTTTAAAGGAATTAAACTTCAGTTTCTTTATAATAACTCCTTTTATGCACCCAAGCCTCTTTCTTTGCTGCTTTAAACATTCTTCTTCCACCTTCTGTGTGTCTTTCTCAACCGACATAACTTCCATAGGTAATCTTATTAAAAAAATTTTGTAGGCCTTAAGATAGGAAAATAATACAAAATAAATTTAAAAAATAGAAATATATTCTACAAAGGGAAATCAGGAAAAGCACTTGGCAAAAGTTTCTTTGAATTTTAGTGAAAATAGTTTTGCAACATTAACACAAAAAACTTACGCAGATATTTAAAAAAAAAACGTGCTTTTGAATAAAATAGTCTGAAGTACCTATTTTTAAATGTGACATGTTTCTGTTGCACATTCCAAATCATAGAATAAATTCAGAATAAAGTTTTTTAACAGGCATTTGGTATTTTGTAAACTGTTCATAGTCAACATTTCTTTTTTAAAGTAGGACTAGATTCCTCCCTTGGGGGTCTCAGGCGGGAATTTGATTCACACGCCAAAACGCTACAGAAAACGTTGTATGGGAGATCCTCTATATCTCGGTAACAACAAATGTTAAAAACGTAACTGATGTCTTATTTTAGAGATAAAGGGTAAAAACAGAAGTTACAGAAAGAATTAAAAATCGGAATGAGGAACTTGCACGTTTTTTGTTTATATTTTTATAATATAGAAAATGAAAAAATATGATGGAAAGTATCTTTCTTTTTTACTTTTATAGCCGAAAAGGTAAAATAAAACAATTTCAAGTGCGCACTATTTACTTCATCTCAAAAACGCTAGTTTTAATACGCCGCTACTTGTGACGTCACACCACACCATGACGGTTTGCTTACTTTGACAGCGCCGTTAAAATAGTAAGCGGCATATGTTTCTTGTTGATCTAAAAAGGATTTATATAAAACCGAATAAGATTTCGAAATGTTTACTATTAGAAAACCGTCTTTTAAGTATTGCTTAGTACCTTGCTGTACAAATACAACTATTGCAGCTCCAGACAAGCTTTTTCTTTGCGTACCTAACGATAGAAGTATGAGAGACGCATATGAAGCGGGATAGCAAAAAAATCCTGCTTTATCTACAAAAAGTACTCATTGATGTTGCGAAGACCATTTTCCGGTAATTTAGCATTTGTTTCTGTTAAATAGTGAAATATTAAATTTCAAGGATAAGATTTAATTTTACATTTTACTTCAATCATAATAGTGCTGGAGAAGATAATTAGGAACCTGTGTTCATAATGCTATAAATTTGCTTTATCAGGGATCTCGCCAACAATTTGGCCCCAAAATTGAAATAGTTACCATTTTTTAAAAAGTAGTGGATTTTTAGTGACTAAAAAAGTGACCTGATTTGTATAGTGAAGTGTAATATTTTCTAACTTTATTTACTATCTTTATACTATGTAGGAGAGAGTGGTAATGAATTCGACACTTTTTTCAATGATTTTTGTAATTTTTTCTTTACATCAGATTTTGTTCAATTTTGCAGGATATTTTCTTCATGTATACTATACAAGAATTAAAATTAGAATAAATATCACCCATAATGAGCAATAATAAGAAGTTTGGAAAAGTAAATAGTAGTTGCCTCATTCAACCCCAACCATGGGGCTGAATGGAACACTGGTGGTTGATGAATGGGACGCTATGTTAAAGAAATGAAAATAACTAGAAATTTACTTTTTTTTTTAATGATAGAATGAATATTGATACTAATTGAATAACACTGCTCTGAAAAAAAAATTGTTTCGAGCCCTGATACCATTCCTTCTGATTCTTATGTAAAATGACCTCCTAAATCCAAATATGACCCCATTTTACCCCATCACACACCATAATCCCCGGGCCCCCCCCCCCCCCATTTGTAACACTGTTTGGTAATTTTATGACCATAAATTTTATTTGGAGGGGAAAAACGATTATTTTAACCTCTAAATGTCTTCTGAGGGGCTACAGAGGTGAAAAGTTCTAAAATATGAACATTTGTAGCAAGGGGGGAGATTTGGGAGAGATTTGTCCCCTTAAATTTAAAAAAAATCATTAAAAATGATTGGTTTTTCTGGTTTGTTTTCGCAATTTTTTCCCTTATTTTCTACATATTTCAGCTTCCCGCCCCCCCCCCCCTTTTCTCACACAAAGACCCCAAATAATAAAAATATATAGCAAAAATTTTGGCTAAAAGAGGGTGAAGGGGAGAGGTCCCGAAGCCCTGACAAGAAAGTTTGGAAGATTCACTGTACAACGTTGCCGCTCTTTATTTTTATCACTGTTCTGTAATTTTTTGGCTATGAATTTGATTTGGAGGGGGGAAAGAATTATTTTAACACATGAATTTAAAAATAAAAATATAATATATATAATAAATAATAATAATAATATAATATAATATAATATAATATAATATAATATAATATAATAT
>BGPR01000068.1:763724-852249 GCA_013235015.1 Araneus ventricosus
AATATAATATAATATAATATAATATAATATAATATAATATAATATAAATGTAATTTATAATATAGTACCTTCATCTGGTACTTGCTTTCCTCTTGTACCATGAAGTACAAGTTTTTCGTACCAATGACCAGCAGTATTCTGCCAACATGCTCGCATTTTTGAATGCAAGCTATGCTTCATTTTTCTTTGCGATTCAGGTGTTTCATAAGCGTTGAATCTTTAAAAAGATGTCTAATCTGGGGGCCCACGAAAATTCCTTCCTTGATTTTAGACTCACTAAGATGAGGAAATTTAGTTTTCAAAAAGTTAAATCCATCACCTGTCTTATCCATTTCTTTCACAAACTGTTTGATCAATCCGAGTTTGATGTGCAAAAGCGACAACGTTGTAGAATGAATCTTCCAAGCTTTATTTTTATATATTAATTTTATTTATTATATATTATATTTTTATTTTTAAATTTAAGTGTTAAAATAATCCTTTCCCCCCTCCAAATCAAATTCATAGCCATACAATTACAGAACAGTGATAAAAATAAAGAGCGGCAACGTTGTACAGTGAATCTTTCAAACTTTCTTGTCAGGGCTTCGGGACCTCCCCCCCTCACCCGCTTTTAGCCAAAATTGTTGCTATATTTTTTTATTTTTTGGGGTATTTGGGTGAGGAAAAGGGGGTCTGGAAGCTGGAATATGTAGAAAATAAGTGAAAAAATTGTGAAAACAAAACAGAAAAACCGGTCATTTTTATTGATGTTTTTTAAATTTAAAGGGACAAATCCCTCCCAAATCTCCCCCTTGCTACAAATGTTCATATTTTAGAACTTTTCACCTCTGTAGCCCCTCAGAAGACGTTTAACGGTTAAAATAATCATTTTCCCCCTCCAAAACAAATTCATGGCTATAAAATCACCGGAGAGTGATAAAAATAGGGGGGGGGGGCGTCCCGAGAAAACGGTGGGTGATGGTTGTCATATTCGGATTAAAGGGGTCATTTTACACAAGAATTTGCAAGAACAGTGTCGGGGCCGATTTTCATGCAGAGCAGTGTAATTGATGATAGAATAGGTAAAATAGAAACCTTGCCTGGCATTCATCAATATCATCTATAACACTCCATTTATAGCTGTTCTATATTTAGAGTAATGAAAATAAATAGAAACTTCCTTTTTTAAAAATCATATAATGAATATTCAAACATTGAATAATTGATAAAATAAACATTGAATAATTGATAAATAATAGATAAAATAAAAAACAATATTTGTGCTAATAAGTTTATTGAAAAAATATAGGCAAAAACTATTCTTCACGAAACATATTGCACTTAACATCAAAGGTAAAATTAATAACTCTGGGATTTTTTCTGAGATAATAATATATTTTGGGTTCAGGGGGACTTTCTCCACCTTAAATTCATCAACATCATCAGTAACAGGCTAATTATAGCTATAAAATTATACTAAAATATCATTCAACGCAAATCATATTGCATGGAATATCAAAGGTAAAACTAATAACTCTGTCATTTTTAAAAATATTTTAGGTTCAGGGAGGACATTTTCCGCCTGACATTCATCAGTATCAGCAATATCATCAGTAACAGTCCATTTATAGCTGTTATCAGCTATTTTGAGATCAAATTTGACTTATAATCCTTCGGGTGTTTAAATATAATTAATTTGAATATCATCTAGCCTTCTGCTTTAATTATATGCTGGCTAATTATACAGACGACGCTCGTTATAATGACCACACATTATAAAGACTATTCCAGTATACGACCCGAGATAAATTCCCCAACTGTGTTTCCCTATGCACTATGTTATTTTACTACCGGTATAATGACCGTACAGTGTCGTCTAATCCCAATACAACGTCTGAATTCAGCTAACACTCTTCCCGGTATTTTTCCAAAAAGAGCATGTTTCTAAACGTAAAGAACCTTGATTGTTGTATTGCCAAGCTTCGTAGATGTAGAGTCTTCAGTGTTACAGTTCAACTTTGACGTGGGGGGGGGAGAATTACCACTCACCACAGAGCGGAAATTAGAATAGCCTAGAATTTAAAAAAATGTTTCAAGTGCTATTGAGATTTTAAAATGTTTTTTTGAAAGGCAGAACATTATTTATCATCTTTAACTGAAATGGAAAAATATGTTTTGCAAAAAGCACATAAGCAGAAAAGACAAACAACCATTTCTGATTTTTTCTTTTGAAAATAAATGTTTTGTAAGTATATAACACCCTTTATTTTCTACTTTAAAATATGTTTTAGAAATATATTTTAATCGATAAAATTTTATTTTTAATACCAATGATAAAGAATAAGTTGAGTATTTAGTTGGAATCTCTTTAAAAATCGCCTATTTAAATGGAACTGCTGAGCGTGCATGTGTATAGTTTTTAATTATATCCACTATAGCAACCTCTCATTATAAATACCTTTTGCTGTGGGACACAGAAGGTCGTTAGAACGAGCGTGGACTGTATAAACAATTATATATCAATTTTATTCTGTTTTAAATAATTAAACAGCACTAAAACCCAATTCAAATAATTTGAGTACATAGGCCATTATGACATTGCTTTATAACGTAATAAACATAACTAAAATGTAGCCCAACAACAAATAATAGCCAAATTTGTCTAAACTTTGACTAGCAAGTCACTCAAACTTTCACAGAAATAGCATATTTTCTTTTTTTAAGGTAAAAATATTAATTATTATTGGTTACTAAATGAGAAAAATACTTAATGTCTGTATAACATTAAAAAAACATGTGTCCCATCCAACCCCACAGTAGCTTTTTAACAAAATAGCAAGAAAAAAATGAAAATTGATTGTTTAAAAATTAAAAGAGCAAGCAATATGAAATTTTCACGCGCTAGACAAACACAAACATTACAGTGAAGTGTGTAATGACGTCAAACCAATCACGTAGCGTTTTGAGGTCACGTGCTTTTGCCGCACTTTTCGGTAATTTAAAACTTAAATTTTAATTAATGAAGTCCATTTTATGGGTTTTAATAATCGTTTTCGAAAGTTTTGACGATCAATCTGTTGATGAAACACAGAAATTAGCATTTTCCTCACGGGTGCAAGTTCTTCATTGTAGTTCAGCGACTACTCAGTCGCAAAGTTGAACAAAAATACCCATGAATTGGTGACGCGATCCTCTATCTCTCGGTAACTACATATGTTAAAAACATAACTAATGTCTTATTTTAGAGATAAAAGGTAGCAATAGAAGTTACAAAAACAAAATTGAAAATCGGAAAAGAGTCGCGCTAGTAAAGTAGTCCTACGCCTTTAACATTAGCGGCTATTTGAAAAGACAGCCTCCCGTCATTTTTTTTTTTCATTATTTTTAAAAATTCTCTGATCACAAATTATGGAATTGTTAAAATGATATGTTTTATCGTTATGGCAAAGTAGGTGAGAAAGGTTATTTTTTAAACTCATCAGTCGCTCTGCTGACTTTCTATGAATAAAACATATCGTAACCTAGAAGAACATTGACACTATTGAAATGTTTTGAAATAAAAAATATATGCATAATAAATGTAAATGAAGAACATCATAACATAATGAAAATAATACGCTTTCAGTTAAAACGAGAGTGAGTACGGCTAAAATGGCATCTGTCTGGGAGCACAAATGTCACAAATCTCTTTAGGATACTTGGTACTGTAGGTCACAAGTGTCGTTATTCTGTGGAGTTGTCTTTGTTGCTTTAGGAATATGAAGAACGTATTTTTTGGATAGTGACAATATTCCTCTATTAGTAGAATATGTTTTTAACGAAATATTACTAAGTGTATTAAACTTTCACTTACTTGATGGATGATTGAATTCAGAAAAAAATTCCTGGCTTCCATCTCTTTTTTGCAAATAAACTCGTTTGAATAAAATTCATAACTTTGCCTAGAAATCAAGTAAGTCGACAAATCCGATAAAAACATCTAACCAGTTGACAAGCTTCGTGGGACTTACATATTAAACAGTAAAGATATCATGAAACCTTCAGCTGCGATTTGAATTAAATGTAGCATGTCTAAAATGAACAAATCAATTTCATATCGTCAAATACCTGAAATACCACAATTTTTGAACTGACACGCCAAATATTTATCTTGGAAAGTTTTGCAGAAACTTTTAGAGTACTTTTCAACCCACAGAGACGATATCATTCCTTGATGGTCATAAAATTTGACGTTCACAGCTTATAAGTACACACGAACTCCCACTCTGTTTTATTTACTTTTCTGAAGTTTGTAAGAAATTTCGCTTTCAGAAATTTTCGAAAAAAAATTGAAATCAATAAGTAGTAAGTTACTTCTCCTCCAAACACCATGCCATATTCATGATATATTTAGAAGCTGTACATCTGTAGATACCGTATATTCTTAATAGATAGAATATATCTTTCAAATAGCAGCATCAAATATAGATCAGGTTGTGGTAAGTATGAAAGTAAATAAATATAAGACGAACACCTACGTAAAAATAGCTTACTCGGAAAATGGAACAGATATCGGAAATCCACAAGAATCCCACATCTCATATATTTCAACAGGAGAAAAATATTTCCAAATAATATGAAGTCTTTCCAGAGAGAATGAAAGCATCGTCTAGTCTTCAGTTTATGAGTTCTAAGTATTAGAACAAGATAAAAATAAATGCAAGCAATGTTTTTGATTGCTTTTATTTTTATAACAATGCATTTGATAAATAATGTATAAATGCATATAAATACTGAAGGGGATATTAATTTTAAAAAGTTGCGTATGAAATTTAATTTTTTTATAAACAAACCGTCCTTAAAACTCTAAATATAAAAAAAAATACATTTTTCGCCTCTCAGGTATTATATAATTTTGAATAGTGACTGAAAAAACAGAGAAGGAAAAACTATAAGGCATGCCTTTATTCTGACAGATACAGTTTCAGTATGAGAATCTATTTAGGGCATTAGACGCTCCCAGAAATTACCATTCGAAGAAACAGGTTTGTAATTTTTGTTATGAATGAGCTAAAAAAGAAAGTTTTTATATATAGTTTAGATAGTTCAGATATAGAATCTTAAAAGTCCATTCTAACTAATTAAATAAAAGTGTTTTCAAGATTGTTCAAATTTAATTTTTCATATAACTAAACTATGCTTTATACTACTGCGCTGTTCCTTTATAGTAGTCATAAATTCAGACTAAAATCTGTGAGTAGGTTGGGTCAACGTAGTTCTTCTAGCCAATCATCAAGTGGCACTATAACTTTTATTGCTATTTATCGTGTTTTGTCTGTTGATATGCCTTATTCTACCGCATGGTAATTGATTCGAAGAATTCTTGGTTATCTTCCTTACAAAATCTTAAAAATCCACACTCTTTGCGATCAATGCGACGGGGATGGGAGATTCCGGAACCATTTGTGGTACTGTTGCTTGCGTGAAATATAGCTGATACTGCTTGGCTGTGCAATATACTACAGAGGGATGAGATAAGTATTAACTTGAATGATCACTCTAATACGCTCAATTACCTCATTTTTTCCATAGAAGAGCCTTGTACAATTTATTAATTGTCATTGTACGCTGCAGAAGTCACGATATGTTACAATTTCGCTAAAATATCTATTAATCTCTTCATTTCGATTATCTAGAATATCTTCCTATTCGGTTTATGTATATCCTTAAATAAACATTATGAACTATAAAAACAACTTTTCGAGTATTTAAGACAAACAAGATTTAGTTTGATAGAATAAAGATACGCGTTGATTAAAATGAATTCATGTATTCTAATTTCACTTGCAAATATTTAAACATTCTAATAAACTATCTGTCATCATTAATAAATAACTATATAACTGCTCTATATTGATCAATAAAATGCAATCGAGTATTTTAAAAAATGTTAATTTAATGATAAATATGTTGAGTGGCAATTACAGCTGTATTTCTTTAACAGAAAATATTATAGAGTAAATAACTTATTCATTATCAAGAAATTAGTAAGATCAAACGATAATTGGAAATTGTAAAAATGATTAAACTGAGATGCAAGTGATATAAGAATATGAATTTAAGAAATTTCATCGACATGGAATTGTTATAATTAGCTGAGAAAGAGCCATACTCACTTTTGTGAAATATTATTTCTTTTGAAAGGTTTCCTTAAAGTGAATATTTAATTAGGTGAAAGTATATCCAAGTTTTGAAATATTAAACAATTTAAAACCTTTATACGGAATTTCGAATTAAATGGTATTATTTTAAAAAACACACAGGCTTCATTTGAAATTTTCCTAGATTCTGTATAAGCACTCCAAGAGAAATATAATAAAGATGTAGTATTTTCGTGGGACTTCATACATAAGCTGCCGAAGAGAGTACGTTGTTTTTATTATGTAAGAGCGGGAATAGAATATTCAAATTTGATCGTTACTTTTGTACGTTAAAATCCTTTCAAAATAGAAATAATCGTCCATCAGAAATTCTAGTTCAAGTTTTTATATATATCATATCAAGTATTATAACCTTCTTTCGCATTCACATTTGAATTCCGTATTTGGCTTGAAGAAAAAGAATTTGCTAAGCTTCGAAGCGTTTTCAGAACTAATTAGAATTTCAGTAAACTTAAAAGCCAGTAAAATGTCGTAAGCTATGTTGCCTGGAAAAGGAGATGTCAGAATCACATTAACCTTTTTTAAAAATTTTAAAAGCTCTTTACTGTCTACATTGGTAGATTAAATGAAATCCAATTTTTAAATCTGTTTTAAAAATATTCTAACGCCATTGTCTCTAAATGGAGATGTTTGTAAGGAAAAATTAACTACAGACGTACATCGATGTAATTCTTATTCAACTAAAACGTAAAAAAGTAACAAATGAAACTTAACGATGGATAAATTAGGAAGGTAAACAAACTAATTTTTACATTACCAACAACTAAAGGAGTTAATTTATCCATAAAGTTGAATGCTAAGTAGCAGAATTAGAAACTACGATAAGGAACTTACAAAATTTATTTTAAGTGTAGAATTTGTTGTGGTTAGTTACTTCCCAAGAGTTAAATGTCCTACTTCCTAATGACGGTTTTGCTTGTTAAAGGATGGAGTATGAATTCGCAGAAAGGGTCTAATGAAATTAAAACCGTGTTTAAGGTACTTTCGTCTAATTTATGGATGCCTTCCATCTAAAGTTTGTTCAAATGAAAGCTTTTAACTGTACTTTTGCACCTTTTATGCATTCACATAACCGTTTTGCTCCTCCATTCTGGAAAATTCACAGTAACTATAGGTAGAAATGGGTGTTTAAAAGATGATAGTAAATTAGATTATGAATTTCAAATAATTTATATTTGTTGAACTGTTCGTGGCACAATTAAACGAAATTTAACCTTTTATTTTTAATCTAAATGTAAAGCTTTAAATTTAAAACTTATCTTTTATTAACACATCCGACAGTACGGTTGAACAACTTTTTTAAGAAATCAATCATACAAAATTTGGAAGTCCATTAAATCCAAGGTATATATATTTTTAGGTATTCAGTGTAAATATAAACTGACGTGCCAAAGGTCAACTAATATAGTGTGGAAACTCCTTTCGAATGTCAAGTGCAGCAGTTCAAAATGGCATTGACTCAATAAGTCGTGGGGAATACAATTGTCTGAACACACGTTTTACAGTGAACATTTGGTCAATACGGGACCGGCCAGAAAGTGAAGAAGAAGTAAATGATTTGGGTCCTCCATTTTATAGAAAGCTGATAATGATTTGCAACTTTTATCAATGGTTTTGTTTCCAGTGCGCAATATTTACATAAATTACGGTAAAAATATCAATGCATATTCGGGAAGATGTGATGTTTTTCTTTAAAAATCTCATCTATTTTCCGCATGTTTCTTGCTTATAACATACAGAGTTTCCAGCTAATTTATATAAAACTTGCAGAATATGTGACAATAAGTTAGCGAAGCATTGTATTAAAATTTGAAGAAAATACTTTGATTAGAGGAAAAAACATGATTTGTAGTAAATAATTTTAATGCGCAGGTGCGAAACGTAGCGTAATTTTTCTTTCATACCTTCAGAGGTATATACATATGGCAGCTTATTTAATAATTCCATTAAAATACCGTTAAGATTCAGAAAGATATCGGTATTACAGCGAGGTGAATTTCGGTTGCACTCTAAGAGAAGCTACATAATGAGGGTTCTTGCACAAATTGATATTTTTCAAACTTGAATCTTCGAACAATAATATTGAATTTTGTGAAAGTTGAATACCTATGCATATTTATAAATGAAATGCATTATTTTAATTTCATTTCGACGATAACTATTCGAATATTTAAGTTTAAAAATATCAGAAAAATCACGAAATGCCTCATTTCATAATCTGTTTCTGGTTGTCACTTATGGTGTCCTTATTATTTTGGTTAATATCGATATTGAAGGATTTTCTATCAAGAACTTTTTAGTTGATGGCTTGACAGCATATTTTAAAATTAAGTAATATTCTTCATTTTTAAAATTTGTTTAGTGGCTTAGTTATAACACATATAATATTTATATTTATTATTTATTGCATGTAATATAAATGAGCCACTACCTACGAATTATTAATCCAATGAGAAGGTAATAAATTGGCTTTGATTCTACTGACGGAACTGAAATATGTGATATTATATTTGAACTTCAAAATTTTATGGCACCCGAAGTTTAGTAACGAAACGAGATATATCTAAATCGCACCCATTATTAACAATTTGAATTTGGTCGCAAATTTGAAATTCTAAGATTAAATACCCAAATAACGCATAACACACATGTTGAATCTGAAACAATATATTTTTTCAATCACAGTTACACGCTAAGGATTTTGTCGTCTTATTGGTGAAACTTGTTATTCTGCACCTTCTGCGGGAAAAAAATCCTTTTAGTATTGTTAACTCAAAGAAGAAAATCTAGAAAGTTGCATCAGCAAAAAACTATTGTGCAAATCCTTAATCCTTTCTAGTTGTGTGTTAAGATTGTGTGATTAATTATATTTTATTTAAAGCTTCGCAGCTCTTAAAAAAATGTTTATTGAAAATAGTTTGTCATTCTGTGAGTGAAAGAAAGAATTAATGTCTTTCTTTTCATAAAACGTTTGATAATGTATCGCACTCAAAGTACTTCTTTCTAATAACTCATATTTATTAGAAAGAAGTTTTCATTTCATTATGTACTTTCACAGAAAAATGTTGGTCATTGTGAACATAAATTGCTTTCTTAAAGAAGAAAAGGATAGTGTAGGTGATACAACGTATTTTGAAAAGAAATTCCTGGATATAACAATAGTGAATGTAGAAAATTAACAAAAGCAAAAGCGTTTTCACAAATAAAAAATGTTAATTTTTTAAAATTTCCATGTATGCAAATTCAGCCTTTCTATTTCATATCAGGAACAATCGCTAATTTTAATTTATAATTTTGATATGTGTTCCCTTTAAAATCAACCACGAAATAAATTAATTAAACAGAAACAAAGATAATCTGTACATTATATATTTTTAATCAAATAATTTTCACATTTTCCTTTTTAACTCTCTCGTATATGAAGTATACAAAGAGAAAGTTTTGTAATTTTCAAAAAATTCGAACTCGAGATTCCACGTTTTAGACCTCCCTGAGTCCGAAAAACACAATTTTGGAATTATGTCTGTCTGTGTGTCTGTGAACACGATAACTCAAAAACTATTCGAGCTACAGTGATGAAATTGGGTATATGTGATCTTGACACATAATTTGTAGGATTTTATCAAATTTTGTGCAAACTCCGTCCACGGGAGGTTTGTCCGCTCTCATGTCAACACTATAACTCAGAAACTTGATAAGCTAGATTTATAAAATTTAGCACACAGTTTTATCATCAGGAATGTAGGTCCGTATCACATTTTGGGCCAAATCAGTCAAAAGGCTGACTGTCTGTCGGTCTGTATAATAGCATTCTGAAGGAGATATCTTTTAAAAGAAATGACTTAGATTAATGAAATTCCGTATGTAGTCTTGAAACCTTAATTAGATTTGTCTCCAATTTTCGTTTAAATCATTTTAAAAAAAGTCGTAGAAATTGTATATTCGGTGTTTTCCCATTCTACAAGCAGAAAAAAAGCGCGAACGCTGGAGAGTTTTCCCCACCTTAGGGAATACAGCACGTTTTCAGGCGCTAGGTGTATTTCCCCCCCCCCTGTTATTCGTAGGCGAAAAAGTTTCGGGAGGCCACTCCTGCTGTTTTTTTAGTTGTTGTTGTTTAATTTACCATTTGGAATTTGTCAAAATGCTTTGCCATATTTTAAATCGAAGGATTTTTCTTCATGTCACAATTTATGAATAACTAGAAATTTTTCAGCGTAAATCGCCCAAAAAATTTTAGATCATGAAATACAGTTTCAAATGATGGAATGATTCATAAATCATGTTATGATATTTGCAATAATTTGTTTTAGATTTAATACTGATAGTTGCGTCTTTTTCTATAATCAAATGCCCAATATATAATTAAAGATAATCAAAATTAGAAATGTCGCGATATTTATTTTATTTAAAATAAACATCAGTGCTTGACGATGACGTGTTCTAATTGTTGGAAATAAATATATTATTTTTTATCTTATTTCTTTTAAAATACATCTTACTTTGATTTTTTTAAGGAATGTTCGCTTTGAAATTCTACATTAATATTTTTGAGGGAAAAAAGCAACCTACGGTACAATTTACTAATGAATAGTTCATCTGCATGAGCTACATCCAACAAGATTTCTACTTTGACATAGTTATGGAATTATATAATATAATATTATTATACTATATGAAATTATTATTACAAAAGTATTTTCGTTTTTCGAATGTCTGTATGCCAAAACCTATAGCTGGCGCTTGCTTAGAAATATTGATGAACGCAAATTCTTAAATTAAATAGTATATGTTCCTCTATATTCTACAGTAATACTAAACCATTTTATTTTTTTCTAGGTTATGTAATGGCAGATACAAATATTGAAATTTTATCCATCTTAAGACATTATTTTAAATTATGTCATAAAGCTACTGTAGCAGCTCGGAAGATTCGAGAAGTTGAAGTACACGATAAGATCAGTGATCGTACAATCCAAAACTGGTATAAAAGTTTTAAGGGAGGAGGCTTGTGCCTTGAAATTAAGCCCCGAAGTGGGAGGCCTTCAGTTGTTAATCTTCAAGATTTTAAACCAAAGGTAGAGATTAATCCAACCACCAGCACCTACAAACTGTCAGAGGAGTTAAGACCCTCCAAGGACACTATATGCCGAGCCTTGCATAAGCTTCAGAAAAATTACAAGAACTCTAGAGAAGTTCATCACGAACTGACTCCATAGCAAGCAAATCAACGAGTAGAAATTTTCAAAATTCTACTGGAAAACCCACAGGGTTTTCGGTTTGTCAAGCGCATAGTGACATATGATGAGAAATGGGTTCATCTACGAAACCCAGATAATCAAAAGCAATGCGTTGCCTTGGTTTGACAAGGTTCTAACTGCATCCGAGTAAGTTTTGAGAAAAACGAGTTTAAAGTTTTCACCGTTTACAATTTTTTTATTTATGATTCAATTTAATTAAGATTTCAATAATTGCATTAAAAGGCTTTTATTTAGCGGTTCCATACTTTATTTTTAAAAAATTATATTTCTTTCCTTTGTTTTCGAACACAACAAAATGCAGTTAGAACCTTGTTCAAAACAGAAATAGCTTTCGCGAAAGAGACATGGTTCTAATTGCACAAAGAACTTTGTCAAAATAACATTTTTATTATATAAATTACAATCGTGTGGTACAAAGTTATAACTGGATTCGAAAATTAATTGAAAAAATAAAATAAGATTTTGTATCCTGATAAATGGAAAGGCACTGTTTAGTAGGTTTATTAAAAATGTAATATAGCGTTATAATATTCCCTATCCTGTATAGAAAAATGAAGGAAAATGCTGTTATTATATTTTTCTTTTTTTATCACTTACTTCTTTTGCAGCCTTTAGAACCTTAGATGTTACTTGGAGCACACTCAAATTGCAGTCTTCTGAGGTATTTTTATGTTTAATATGTTTTTTCGAACCTCTTACAGATGTCTGAGCAAACTTGATATTTGAAGAATTTTCAGGCTGCAATTTGTCGCAGGATGTTTTTAAATTCACCGTGTGCAGGGTTCTCGAAAATTGTAAAATTGCCACACTAGTGAATGGCACAATCTTATAATTTAAGAGCTTTGCTGTTCCTTGAAAATCTTTAAAGTCATCAGGCCGCATTTGAATGACACGATATGGGTGTCTTGGATTGACTTGTTTTAAAATTCTAATTAATCCAATTGAAGAATAGAACTCAGTTTTGTTCCTGGTTTTTTCAATGTTGCTGTGAAGCTATCAACTTCTTGGACGCATGAATATCCTGGTAAAGCGTACTACATAGTTACTTTTACATTACATTACACCACCTGCATCCCCGTGTTTAGAGCCATTTGGCTCCTTTCGGGTTTGGATGGATGGAGGTGAATTTTATTTTTTTAGACAGGACAAAAACAAATAACAGGTACAAAAACAAATAATAATGAAAAAAGAAACATTCACTGGGCAGAACAACACAGAAAATAAAACAAAATAGAAAAAAATAAAAATATTTAGAGGGGGAAAAAAGAAGAGTTATAAGTATCCGAAAGTGTGTGTCAGTCTGGGTGGATGCGTGCTCAATGATTATCCTCTACAATGAGATTGTTCTCATCACATATGAAGCGCATTAGGAGTCGAAGTCGGGTTCTTGAAAAGTTATTCGTTAGAATGTTTTTCAACCACTGTAATTTAAGTGACACTGTAGGAGTTTGGTTCTCCGCACGAGCAGTTGTCATGTGTTCGCAGATTGAAGCGACGAAGGTATGAAGGGAAGGGCCCGTGTCCTGCAACGAACACTAGCTCTTCTCTGTTCCATCCAACTGGCTTGTTTGAGACCCTAGGCACTATATCGTGTGTACTGCGGCCAGTTCCTCCGTTATCTCAGTTGTCTTGCCAGATACTTAAAGCAGCTGACATTATATCAGATTTCAGGTAGAAAAGTGGCTTAGGGAGAAAGAAAGGGTCGCCTTTTGTGATGGCTTCTTTGGCTAATTGGTCTGCGCATTCATTGCCTAAATAACCGACGTGGGCTTTGAGCCATCTCAGGTGAATGTGTTTATGGCAGAGAAAAGGGTTTGAATCTCTCGGACCATACTATGGTGGGATTTAGGGTTAAGTATGGCCAGAAAACTTGATAAAATGTCTGTCCAAATTTTGATTGGTCTGTAAAGGGAAGAAGCTGCTTCAATTGTCATTTTAATTGCAAGGATTTCAGCTTGGAAGACTTGCTGTGATCAAGTTTACCCATGAAGCTATTATTCCATAGTTTTCGAGAATGCAATATGCGCTATCAGTACCTTCATCTGTTTTAGATCCAGCAGTATATATAGCCTTGGCTTCTGAGTCTGTGATTTTCTGCAAATGAAATTTGATTGTGGAGAAGAAAATTATGGGAGTGAATATGAATTCCACTGTTTTTGCTTTTGTAATCTGTTGGTCTGAATATAAGGGTAAAAAAGTTGGATGAAGATCTTGCTCGAGCAACTCGGGCATAAGTTGCTTATTGTGTGATTTGTAAATGAAGGGAGAGCAGCGGTTGGGATTATCCTTTATGCACCAGTACTATAAAGGAGAAACAGACGTTGTCAAATTGTAGACGTTAATTTTCTCAGGTAAAATAAAGAAATAATATTAACATCGTGGAGTCGTTATTACATTCATTCTGTAAGTCAAACAGCACTACAGGCAAATCTTTGTTTTTCTTTTCCTCATTTCTAATTTCTCGCATGTTCATTTTTGACGTTTGATGCACATCATACTCATATTTAATGTCATCCGTCAGTGTTTGAGTTTGTTTCGCCACTTTGAATTTCTCGCAAAGGTCGCTTTTTGGGTCTCGCAAAACGCTTTTTGGGGAGTGAAATTCAAGGTTAAACTCCGTGACAAAAATTATGTAGATATTGATTTTCTAACTGCAGTTATTTTTTCAGTGCAACACACTGTTGGACGTACAATTCATACATTTTCCAAATACTGATGTGAGAACCCAGATATTCTCTTTTGGTATGAGCCCTGCGGTAATGGGACTTCACTACGGGGAAGGATTTTATGTGTTCTCTTACTAAAACTGGGTCTCCTTTGGGTACTCTTATACTATTTCCGTTCTTTCCTCTTTGGTTCTGGGTTGGTGTGTTGGATTCTACATTTTTAGTTGAATGTGCAATGTATACTGGAATTTGTGATATGGATAATGTTTCTTAGTAGAAAGACTTGCATACCTGTATTTTGTCTCTCTTCACAAGAAAAAGTACTCAGCAGAAAACTTCCTCCTTGACTACTTAATTTTTCTTTTTTTCTTTTCATTATCTTCCGCTTCGACTCGTTGTTCCGTTCTCAATCTCTTTGGTTTTGCCGTTAAGAATCGACACATTGAGCTAATAAAAAAATGCCTTTTTCCTGTAGCTGTGCCTAAAGAATAACATGAATCATGGGTATCTGAGCGCTCTGTGTCTGAAATAGTTTCCCCACACTTAAATTTACATTTAAAATTACAGTTTTTCAATGTTTTCACTCTTCTTTCAGACACATTTTCACCCTTTTGCTTATGTAAGATTTGCCTGTTTGGTGAGCTGCGTTCCTTGCATTGCACTCCCATTTCATAGGATTAGCAACAATTTTCCTAGCTTTCTTTGTGCTTTGATCACGTTCTTGTATTCTAAAAATAATTAAAAAATCGTTAATATCGAGTTTGAATCAAATCTTTTACGGTAGGGCACGTATTATATAGTCCAAAGGGGATTTTTATTCTTAAGTCAAAAAATTTTCCCCTTTTTGAATTAACTGAAAAGAATAATAAAAACCAACACCATATTATGGTCAAATATTTAACAAATAAAAATACACTTAAATTATAAATTAAAAATACAGCGGCCAGAGTAACTTTACCTTTATGAAAGTTTATTTATTTTGTTTCTCTTTTATTCATTTTTTCTCATAAAGGCCGTAGGCCTAGTCTATTCCAGGCGGCACATCAAACATTTACAACAATACAAAGTTGTAAATAAATATAGCTATCACAAAACTAAACTTACTCATTAATCTCTGTGTTTGGAACACTAATTTGTTTTTGTCTTCGATTCCGGCTGAAGTTTCATTATAATTTATATTAGTTTGATTTGGCTCATTTGGCTTGGGTGATGGCACTTCTTTAAGCGTTAAACGCCTCTTCTTCTTCCTCCAGTAACCGAAAAAGAAAAAAAAAGTTTAGCTGGTAATAAAGGACGTAGTTAGAAATAGTACGCTAATAGTGCAGCCTTATATTATAGTTTATGCAAAATAATATGCGTAAATATTATTCTTCTTAAAAATACCGTATTACAAAATATTAAATATTACAATAAAGAGACTTACCTCAAACTCTGAATGAAACTGTTATCGCTGCTCTCTTTTGATGTGGAATGGACGAAATCAATTTCAATGCCTGTGTGGCTGAATAAATCAAGCAAACTTTTTAGATCGCCCAACTTATTTTTCATATTGCTACGTCAATGAATCTAACTTTGTTCTATTTAAAACAGTACACGAAACTTTTATAATGAATGCGAATCCTAGTTAGTGCTCAAACAAACAATCATAGCCTGCTAGACTAATTTTACAGCTAATTAGTGGTCAAAATAAAAGCAGATAGAACCTTCTCACGGAAAAAACGCAATTAGAATTTCGTCAAACTGAAGAGTATAAATATCGTCTGCAGTGATAGAACCATGGCACACTAGTAGTTCGTTTATTTACCACTAGAATTCAACTAGAGTCAGTTCATTTTATATATCTAACTTAGTATAATAGTATAAACTCATAATCTCAATTTCGGCGAAAATGTCAGTTAGAACCTTGTCAAACCAACGGAGGGAATGGTTAGATGTGGGCCAGTCAGCCGAATCTGTTGAAAAACAAGGACGATTTGAAAAGAAGTTTATGATCTGTGTTTGATGGAATTTTGAGCATGTGATTCATTTCACACTGTCGGTCGGTCATCTCCGAAAGTTACTGTGAACAGCTGGACATGATGTATGATTCTTTGAAAAGCAAATACCCTGCTTTGGTCAACCGAGGAAGAGCAATTCACCAAGATAACGCGAGACCACACATCATGTATCACTCGAGAAAAAATGGAGGAGCTAGAAGGAATCGAACTTTTACCTCACCCCGCATATAGTCCTTCCTTGCTCCTTCTGACTATCACATATTTCGATCTATTGCATCATTTTTCCGGAAAAGACGCTTTTCTAATATTGATGAGCTAGAACGGAGATGTCTAGACTTTTTGCTTCCAATTCCATAGAATGGTATCGAAATGGTATTACTCAACTTGCAACAAGATGGAAGGAAAGCATCGAACCTGATGGTTTAGATTTTGATTTGTGAAATGTTTATTTTATGTTGTAAAATTGGAATAAATATTTTATTCCAAGAACGAAAATGCTTTTGATACACCCTAAAAAAATCAATGGCATTTCGCACATTGCCAGAACCGACTATTTTCGTAAAATATTACAGAAAAATTTAAATGCTACAGTGTTCCAAATTTGATTATTTTATTATAAGCATTCTATTGTGCAATTTATAAAGTTAGTTCAGTTTTAGATAACAAAGCACTCACGTTTAGATACACTTTACAGTAGTGAACCTAAATTTCATATACTGTTATATAATTTCGAATTGCATACCGGGTCCAATTAATTCACTAATATATGTAAAATTATAAGTTAGAGAATTCTTTCTTCTCAGCTTCTTATATTCGAAATAAACTCAGTCCTAGAGTAGGCTAATCCGTTCTTTAAAATTTAGAATTAAAATAAATGAGATATTATTGAGGCATATTGTTATTTTCGACAAACTAACATAATTATTCCGACTGACAGTCTAAGTACTTATTTGACTTTCATTTATGATAAAAAATTTATTACTAAAATTAATGGTATTGAAACACTATTATTATTGATGCTGTTGATTTTTTATGTTAAACTTATAAATTTATTTTCATGACTATTATAAATAATTTCATTAAAACTCTTTTACATTGATAATTTTACTGGTAACCTTAATCCCAGTAAGCAAAATGGTTATAGATTCATTACCAAAAATTAAACGCTTACATTAAAACTTTCTTCAACAGGCCATTCCATCCTGACACAGTATCCATCAGCTACTGATAATTAAATGAAAAAATAATATTTAGCTTGCCGTTTCTTTTTTCAAGCGCATTTCAAAACTGTTAAAATTGTAACATACTATTAAAAATGACTTAAGATTTTATCGAATCGCATTAAAAGATAGCGGAATGTATTTCCAAGTCAACTTCATGCAGATTGCAACAAATGTCTCGAAGTTTTCTCCATTAAAGACCATCTGCACAAAATATTCCAATCCATGAATCTCGTTTTTCTTTGGGAATGAAATCGATTTTTTTTTACCTGAAATGAGAGTACTTGGCTTCTGGAATGAGCGATGAAAATATCATTAAAAATATTGATTTAGTATCGAATTTACTTTTCGAATATTTTTTGGAATTCAATTTGAGAGAAAATGTTCTTTCCTTCTACGATTTAATGGTCTGCATTAGCATTAATGGGTGAAACAGCAAACCAAGGGGAAAAATACATTTTTTAAATAAAAATCTTTTTTTTAGAATCTTTAAAATGGAAAAAAAGACAGTATTCGTTTCATGCAATTTGAAAAATGTGGATACATGCTTTTTATTGCTTATTTTTTAACATTAAATGAAATTTTGATTTTTAATTATGTAGAAATTTTATTTAATTTTATGGAATTTCCATTACATTGTATATACATATTTTTATACATACACATACATAATTAAATATTCACCACTCAATTTTACCTCAGCACAAAGTGAAAATCTCTGAAACCTGAACAACAAGTACATAATTTACCTTAATTACTTGGTGCTAGTATTTAGGGTACCCCGTCAAAATACCCAAGACGTAAGAACCCCGATTAAATAGCCAAAGACAAAATAGCCCTGACAAAATAACCGAAATTCATATTCTGAATAACATTAGAAACATTATTTTATTGGGGCTATTTTGTCTTCGGTTAATTTGGCGTGGCTGTTTTGTCGGGGCTATTTTAGCTTAGACTATTTTGACGGGTCACATATATTTGGCATACCTATTAAACATTTTATATTGTAATAGTAAAATATGGTTGAGATTTCGCAAGCACGATTGTTTCATGAAAAATTATCATAATGACGTTACTGCAGTTATGATATGGATGCATTTTTTTTATTTAGAAATATTTTATTTTAACAGTTCGAAAGGAAAGTTCGAAGTATCATTTATAATGAATAGAGATAAAGAATAAGCTTAAAGAAACAGCTTCTGCGATAGAAAATTTATACCTTCGTTGTTTATCACATATTTTAAACCGAATTATGGTACAATAATTTCTGTTCATAAATGTAAAACAAATTTCGTTTTTAAAATGATTATTAAAATTACTATTATAATAGTTCATAATAAATAATAACTTATACATTAATCTGTCTATGTCATATGTTGTGTTAAACCAGAAAAGCATTTTTTTGAGAGAACAGTGTAAATTCGTAATTAAATTGCTTTATATGCAAGCAAATCATGTTATATTCTCAAATGATATGTGTTTATGATCCAAAAGATAAACAATTTGATGGAAAAAATGTCTTGATTAATTTGTCATACTTTGTTTTAGAATTTATTCTAACATTATGAGGATATAATTGAATATTTAGATATATTATATTAATATTCTTAGAAGAAACAACGATATTTTGTGAAAACATCATTTTACAAAACATCGTCTTATTGCGGATGTTTTTACATGACGATATCGTGTAAAAACAACCTAATTATCTTATTGCTTCTACAATCTAATTTCTATTATTGCTTCCCTTTTTGGACATCACATCTACAATAATTAAAACGTCGTTAAAAGTTATCAAATCGCTGAATTTAACGATAGAATAAAACACATCCGCATTACTTTCATTCATGTTTTTAAGACGATTTAGTTTCTAGTCAAAGAAAGGTTACTACTAATTACAACAGCAATGATTTTTGAATACCTCTGAGGTTATAAACAAATATATTAAAGATTAAAAGAAGTTTTTATAATTTACACATACAAAACAATTTTCAAAAACTGCTTTAATATTCCGAACATTTGAATTTAAATATTTTTTCAATAATCCAGTTTCCAAATCATTTCATGAAAATATTTGATTTTAAAATCACTTTATTAAACTGTTTGAAAAGATGCTTTTATTATATAGTAATTACTGATATCATTCAACTGTACAAATTGAATTTTATATTGAAGTTTTCTTTCTTATTTGCATTTCTTAACACAAAAAAGAATGAAGGAATTATTCCTCCAATTTAAAATTTAATACTATAATAAAAAATTATCTTAATACAAAATAATTTCATAAATATGCATCATATATATATATATATATATATATATATATATATATATATCCAATGAATTTTATTAATCAACTCAGTTTATAGTATTAACCCCCTAACTGGTTTTCCCATACGCCGTACATGCATTGAATTATTGCAATTTTAAGCTTATAAACTAAAACAAAGTCATTCAAAGACGTTAAAATTCAATATAAAAATTACGAGGAATCAATGAACTTTCAACTGACCATTCGTTTATCAATTCAATTAAAATGACAACGCATTCCCAAAATAGAAGGTGTCATCTAATTAAAAAGTTGTAAAAACAAACCGGCTAAGGGGATAATCATAATTATAGATTATATATTTTGAAACCACATCTTTGACATTAAATATTTGATTTATAACCTTATTGAATATGTATGTAGACTTCACCTTATTAGAAAAGACATTATTAACTTAGAATGTCATTTATGTTATATATGAAATAAAATATATTTATTGTAATTTCATTCGAATGTATACTTGAGTTTTTGTAGTATGAAGTTTTAGTTTCCACCACTTTCAGTTTATTTTTGTTAAATCTGGCATACATCATATTTTGTAATCATGTAAACTGAAAATTTTTAATTATCATCATGACCTCAAATTGTGTTTCAATGCTGAAGCGTTTGCATTACGAGTGTAAAAATGCCTGTTATGTATTCATATTAATCCTTCGAAGCCTTCCATATCCAGGATTTTATCCACATACTTTTGAATTTTTTTGTAATTTGAAACTGGGGATACTTCATCAAAATTAAAATTATTGAGACTGTGATGTATTTCAGCATAGCACGAAGAATTGGGGAGCTTTCTTTATCAAAAATAATATGTTTGTTGGACGTCTTCCACAGCGCACTCATGTAAAATAAACACATACACTTACATCACAAACGTTACATCCTGACTGACATCGAATTCCATGTTCAATCATCTTCATTCTTCTCCGTTGCCAGGCAAAGTTAGCAAAAGACAAATATATCGTTGCCACACTATTTTTATAATCTTTAGAAAAGAATTAATGTCAAACGATTTTTTTAATTAATTTCTTTTTCAGCCAAACGATATTTTTAAATTAATTTCTTTTATAACCAAACGATTTTTTTATCTAATTAATTTCTTTTCTTAAAATATTTTAATAATTATACAAATATATATTTTTTATTCGTTATGAATATTACAAGACATTTAAAACTTAAATTTGATAATTATATGATGTGCCAGGATATTTATAACATGCTAATCAAGATTGATATATACTTAGACAATACTTTACTCCTTCTTCCGTTTAAGTTGAAATGTACTCAACCAAAAATAGCTTTGAATTTTTTAGTGAATAAAATTATTTGAAATTCTTTTTGGCATTGTGCATTATTACATAGCTTCTAGAACAAAATCAAAACAGAATCAAACAAGACTAGAGAATTAAATTGCAAAGTAGCATTTTCAAAAGCCACTTTAGCATAAATAAAAATAAAATTATTTTAATGTGGTATAAAGATATACAATGAAATAAATTGAGAAAAACTTATTTCGAGCATAACTCATAAAAGTTCTTCTAACAATACTATTTTTTCTGTTATAAATTCTTCTGGAGGAAGTAAATTCTTATCTGGTACAGAGTGTTGACAAGGGCGTCAAAACAATTGCCATTCAATTGACAGCAAAAACTGTTTCTCGAGATGTAATTGACCCTAGGCATCAGAAACATAACGTAAAAGACTTTTAGAATTTTCTGGGAGTATATCTTTTATTTTAAAATGCATGTGTAATTTTTTTTCGCTATTCTTATTTCGTTTCTTAACGTTTTATTATTTTGAGTCTTCTTGTTATTCTTCATGTTATTCTTAAGAGAAGACGCTATGGAAAACCTAGAAAATCATTCATACCCTCAAGCAACTCAAAAATTGTTTCAACCAATTTCGAATCAGAAATGACAAACCAAACATGCTAACAAAATACATTTCTTTGTTTCCGTGTGTCACTCTTTCATTTAAAAGTCATATTGAAATTCAATTCGGGAAGCAAAATGGAATACGTTTTGATTTTTTATGCTATTGAAATGCTTTTCTTTTCAATTTTCTGTCGAGTATAAATTTAAATATTTCCGTACGAAATTAATGTATGTTTTTAAAATAAAATGGTTATTCCGCTGTTTCTTATACTTTTATAAAAAATTATTCTACGCGATCTAGAAAAGGAGAAACTATGTTATGCAAGAATTATTTCCAAAGAATGCTTTATTTTAATATATCTTTTGGGGAATATTTTGCTTTGAAACAGAACAAAAAGATATTAAAAATATATTAGTACTTTATTACCTTACAAAACCGATATTTATATTTAAGGTTTCATTGAAAATACTTTGGAATTTTTCTTTTCAATTCTATAAATATAATATCAATTTAATAGAATAATCCCATAACACTGCTTGCTGTATACTCATGAACATAAGCTTGATTCGAGAGAACGCACAAAGGGGTGTCCGACGCCCCACGCCCCGTAAAATGTAAAAATTCTGACTTTTCTTCAGTTGAAATTAGTCAAATTCATGTTATCTGTCTTTAAGGCCACATTTAACAGAAGGAACGAGAAGAATTCTTTTATTTTTTTATTGGGAACACACTCTAGTGCGTCCTCGTGTCAGCTTTCTTTGTTTAATTGAGTGACTGTATTAGGGACAGGAAAATACTGTTGTCTCGCTATTTAAACTTTAGTGAGGAAACAAGTGTATTCAATAACATTCTATATTTCTAAAATAAGATTTTTGCGGTACAAGACTTCTCTAAACTGGATAATAGTGTAAGTGAAAATGTCAAGAGATTGATGGAAAAGTTATATTACTCTGGACGTAATACAATTGTATTCAGGTATATGTCTTATCAGCTTTCACAAAAAACTATTGTAGAAAAAGCTTAAAATTGTAGAAAATATTCTAAAAAATAAAAGTGTATTACGCCCTAAATTTATTGGATCTAAAGATAAAGTCCCTCAGAATTCTTATTTGAATTTCTAAAAATAAAAAAATGTTTTCCTGTGTACCTAAGAAAATTAGAAGAAGTATTTTTAATAAAATTGTATAATGAGTATTATATTGATGATTCTTTACTATAAAAAACGTTGAAAAGATGTATATAAGAAATATTCTTTTCTTATGTGTTCGCAATGCGCTGAATAATCTAATACATTATTTACTAAATTTTTTGTCTAAATATTTGTTTTTGTATAACTAGAACTGTTTGAATGAATCATTTGGAACAGATATATCCTTAAAATGTTGCTAGTTTTCCTTAAATAGCTTAATAACGAATTCGGGTGTTATACACCCCTGCGCGTCTTCGCGTTACTCTTCGTAGGGCTTCGATCCCGGGTTAAATCAATTTCGAAATATTTCATTACGTTTAAAATTGATACCACGATTAAAGAAGTAAAGCTTGTTCTCTCATATGTAGATAATCTGCTTATAAAAGCAATAAAGAGCCTTAACTGGAATTTGTAAGACTTTTAATATTAGTCAACATCTCAGCAATAATCGATTTTCAGGAATATTTAGAACTGAAGTATCTTTCCTTTTGATTCCTTTGGTGAAATAAAATAAATCTTATCTAACGAATTTACGTCTGATGAAAAATGTAAAATCTCACGAGTAGCCAATCGCTATTATAATAAAGATTATTAAAATGTAATACGCTAGTTCTTTTTATTCTTTCGTTTGAAATGAAATTATATTTACTCATAATATTAAATGTTAGAAATTTGTATAGAAACTGAATTACTGTATTATTTCCGAAATATACTAGCATCTAAAACTTAGGGATGAATTTGTGTTCGCTCCATAACTTCACAGGAAATCATCTGCTCGGCATGATATTCATATTATAGTTACCTTATGGTGTACATATTAAACTGTATGGTGTACCTATTAAACTGTTGGTAAAGAGTGGGAATACTGTGAGAACTCAAGCAAAAAAAGGATTTTACTGAAAGAAAGTTCTACAAAAGCCGTCGAGAAAAGTGGAAAAATAGCATATGTTCTTTTATAAGAGGTATGACTTCCCTTAACATCAGTTGTTACTGGATATTGATTCCGAAAACTCAGTAGAAGTGTACTGAACAGTTCTTGTGGTAGATATTTTCATTCCTTGATAAGTATTTACCTTAGTTATTATTTGTGAGCCAGAGAATACGCACGTGCAGAAATATTTTACTAAAGCATCCCACAGATGTTCAATATAGTTTAAATCGGTGAAGCATTCTGGGAATCTATTCGCGTAATAACCCACTTTCCAACATGCTGATTTACAGCATTAACAGATGATTCAATGATTACTGACATTTTTTGAGTATGCATGTATGTTCGGTTTTTTCTTTTGTTCTTTATGCATGTCCAAACAGCTTGTCATACCGGGACCAAATTTCGCACAGTGATGGATTAGCACAAAAGGGAGCTAACGCCGTAAAAGTTTTAAATTGGAATTTTAATTATTAAATTTTAAGTGATAAATTCGGTCGTTTTCGCTAAATTTCGCAAATTTCCTTTCTTTCTTTGCCTATTATTAATCATTGACATTCCATTCGGTCTTCTTGCATTTTTTTAAAATTTTTTATTTGTTTCTCTTCATCATATATTATCTTTTTGAGCCGTAGTAACTGAAGCTGGTTTGAATAAAAGGTTTTATTTTTCTGCAAACAATTCGCTTAGCGAGATTCAGAGTAATTTAACATCGGAAAAATCGTTTTCTTACATTTTTTTCTTTCTTTTTTTTCTCTTATGGTGTTTTATTTCGCAACGTATATTTTTATTGACATTTTGTTCGTCCTAAAGATTTTTTTAACGTTTATAATTTTAATTGACAACGCGGGGAAAATACTTTACATACATGCAATATTGTTTAAAAGTTTAAAATAAATGTTCTTTTCCCAAACTCCTCGCGTTTTCTTTCAAATCATAGTGTTATAAGTTAATAAGATGACAGATTTGAAAAGGATATTTACATTTATTGGGGAAAGTTAGTGACAATATCTGTTGAAAAAAACGGAAGCGGGCATATATAAAAATATGGATCCCAAGCAACGCCGGGTTATCAGCTAGTCATCTATAAAAAGAAGGTTTACACCAATGGTACCAGGTAATAAATATCCATTTAAAATGCTAACTTACCAGCAATAGCTTTTAAATAACTTTTTTGTTCGCCGATGTCTGTTCAATTAAGTAGAAATCCACCCAACATGAGACTTTTAGAGATGCCGGAATATTATCTCTTCATGATGTCATGGGAATAAAACTTGCTCAACATCTCTCTTCATACTAGTTGGAGTCCCGACTCTCAACTGAAGGGCGCGCGGGCCATCCGACCCATGCGCTACATTACTATAAACGCACCTTTTGCGTGAAAGATATGCATTTCTCAGGAAGACAGCTGCAACATTTTGAAACGCCGGCCAACACATGGCGCCCGGTTTCCACACGCAACTGCAAAGTAATGTTCCATGTGAAGTGGAAGCGATTTCCTCTCGTTTACTCAAAGAGAATGTTATTTTGTGATGTTGTTTTTCTTGGGCGACCACCTTCAAACTTTCGCGCCGTTGTACCACTAATTCGGGAGGCTCTTCGAAGCTAAACAAATATCCAAAATGCTTATTTATGCTTTAATTTCTTAACTGAACATAGCGCTGTGTATTGCAACAACTTTAAGATAAGCCACTATTGGCCACTATTTGGAAAGACTGACATTTTCCTTTAACTAGATGGATAGATGTCAATTTCACCAAACGCAAGATCTTTTCCCAGGACATTCTGCGCTGAAACCAAGTTTATGAAGTCAATAAAATTCATAGTAAAAACTAGTAGAATAAAAGTAAAATTGCAACTTTAAATGTGATTAAAAATGCCAATGTCTTTCAAGAACATGGAATACTCAGTGTGGTATCTCTCTCTAAGTATGAAAGACAAGTTATCACTCCATGGTACGAAAAAATTTGAAGTGAATTCAGTTAAAATTGCACAATCAATTAAAACATGACATATGATATAAGGAATATCACATAGACTGCAGATTGATGGAGATTCGTCAAACAGCAAGTATTTATACATGAGACGTGATTACCCAATGTGTAGTCGAGTTACAAATCTCATCATACTTCTGGTTTGACGACAAGGTCCATTGAGTAACAACAGGCTTTACTTCGTGGAGTTTGTTATACACTGCCTGATCCCAATCATTTTGCGTCCATTTAACTGGAATAATAATAAAATATTTTTTGAGAATACAACGGCCAACTTTATTCAGTAAAAATAATGTAGGAGTGATATAGCAAGTGGTGATTTCTCAGTAAATGATTATCTGCAATAATGATGACACTCTAGGAACAATATAATTCCAACAATATTAAATGTCCTTTAGTATTATGTAATAAGGACAATATAATGATTGTATAAAATAATGATCATACTCTAAAGAGAACTGGCAAATTAGAGCGAAATACTGTGATTCTTAGATACACGAATGCTAATGATCATTTTAGCGGAACAGTCAACTGTCTGATAAGCAAAATACTTTGGTATGAAAAAATTGAAGTGGAATTAGATCACTGTGTAATAATTTTCATATTAGAAGTTCATAATTTTTCTTAATATTCTCCGAAAATTGAAAGCAATTATTTACCTTATCAAATGATAAGGGATAGTTTTGCATGTTGAGGAAGAAAATATTCGCTGAAATTTTTGAGCATCCAATTAAAATGAATTTTATCTACTCTATACACATTACTAAATAAAAATGAGTATAAATTGGTATAGTCATTGGATCAAATAATAACATTCATAGAGTGGAATCCATTTTTTTCATTGTTTTTAGTACTCCAAACCATATTCGAAATTTGGCGGGTTGAACAACACGAAATATGACAAATGAAAAGTAAGAGGTAGAGTATTCTGTGATTGTTTTTTTGTACTTAACAAGGAAGTTTTCTGAAATTTTACTAGTGAAATGAAATACACACAGCCGTTCCTATAAGTGAACTGCCGGAGAGGAAAATTGGCTTACAATGCAAAGCAAACGCATTGGCATGCATGTTTCTGTGGAACTGTATACGTGTGCTATGCAAATGGTTTCATTTCCAAGCTAATCAGACGGTTAATACGCGGGAAATAAGTATCCAAACTCTGAATGTAATTATTAGTTTTAATTTTGGCATGGTTATAATATGCGAGTGTTAATATGTTTTCAGAATCTGGCGGTTGAAGAGGACAAGAAAATCCTTTTAAAACTTAATGGTACGATTTATAAGATACGGTTAACCGTACGGTTTTTTATATTCATTACCAAAGAGTTAATTTCACGAGGAACCTCATATTAGAACATACCAATTAAGTCTGCTTTGTGAGCCTATGGTACAGACACGTGTTTTTATAACAACTGATGGTTGGGCATTCGTGAACGCGTCCAAGAAGAAAATATGCTGAAACTGAATCAGAAAATGCTAACCCTTCGCATGAAAATCATTCCTGGTAGCATGTATAGTCTATATTTTAAGACATTACGTACAGGGCGTTTTCATTCCTCTAATGCCTATGAATCATTTGCTCTGAAATTTAATGATGCTGGTTTGGTTCAGTTGTGCTTTAAAGAGGATTCCAGTCACAGAACAATCAACAGAGCATTTTCAATGGTATCGTAACATATTTATTTGCATTGGCGGACAGGACAATACAGACTGTAGCTATGAATCTTGCTTCTGCTGGATGAGGATGTATGGTGTCCACCTGATGGATGCTTTAACTATCTCCAAACTATATAAGGCTCGTTAACGTCGAATAATAGCTTGAGGCACTTAAATCGTTAATGGGTGTTCAATTCTATTGAGCATTACAAGCCCGTTAACCGAACGCCTACAGATAAATATACCCACAGAATATGCGGAACTTAATTACCAAATGGATCAAATCGCAATAAAATAATTTTAAAGGTAAAATAAAGTCTTCTCAACAAAGATATTCGTTATCATCTTCTACGTCTTTATATGAAAAATAAGATATGAGTTATCATACATTTGTATTGATTACCCTTCATTAAAAGATATATTGAAATGTTTTCTGAATTATTTTTAACTCCAGGAGTCCGTTTACATTCGTTGACACAAAATATATTCGTTTCGTGTGTCAGAAATCAAACTTATCTCTTCACATCAAAATTTAAATGAAATATCCAAAACTAACTTGAAAATATTCAACAAAAGTTCTTAGTTTTAATCAATTACAGTTTTTGTTATCAGAGTTACGGTTCAATACATTGCTATATTTTATTTGAAGTTTACTTAATTTTGAATCGTTTTGCATGTTAAAAGATTTGTTTCAACATTATTTAAATTAAATTAATTATTGATTCCTTTAGTAAAAACAGTCCCACTATGCCTTATTTCGTATGCTGCAGTTCCTTCACATAAAACGGCCGAAACTGGTTAATCTCGAATATATTCTAGAGTGAAACTTCCTGGATTCTGCACGCAAGAGTGTTTCGGAAACGTGATCCGCAAGATGTACAGATAACTAAAATACCGTGATATGTTGTTGTCATGGAAACAAATGATGTTGATGCTTGCCATTCTCCCAGGAGCGTCATAAGCGGAATATATTTCTTCACAGTTCTCGATAACGATGTGTTGTTTGATGGAGAGAAATATGCTCTGTTTCTGTTTCGTTATTGCAACCAAAGATTATGCCTTTTATGTTTATGTCTAGATTTGAAATTCTTCTTGAATTATGTTTCGCTTTATATAATGTACATGCAGAATTTTCCACAAAAATGAATGGTAGGAAAAGGTTTCCAGTCAATATATTATGGACTTTTTTCCATAAAGTATCATAATCTTAAACTATTTTACATTACCTGAATTTTAAACATTTCAAAGGCTTATAATCAAGTATCTGTCAAGTTTTATTCTTAGCTACAAATTTTCTAGAAAAATTTACAATTCTTTTCTAAATTTGTATTTGTTAGAATTTCTTCTAAAAAATTTAATTGAAAGATAAGTTTCATTTTATGGCATTAAAAGGCAACTATTAATGCTAAAACAAGATATAAAAGGGAAATAATTATAGTATCTTCTCAAATTATAAAAATGTTCAATTAAACATATTTTATAAAAAAAATCAATTTCTTTGTTGTAAGGAACACTGATAAAACATATCTTTAATAATGAATGTTTCTAAACAGTAGACTTATTAAAAGAAAGAATGAATTTTTTGCTATTTCCCAGAGAGAATGTAATAAAAATGTCTATGTTTTAGAATTTGCAAGAATATCTTTTAAAACTTATGAAAATTTTATATTCTAGGTGAATCAAAACCACTATTCCACCTACCGTTGCACCATTATAAAATGTATTTTCAAATAAAAAATTAATTGTAATTAATTATCATCATTTTTATTTATATCCTATGATTTTGATAGAAGTTTTATTAACCCGAATTGCTAAATCAAGAAAAAAAGTTTGACGCTTGAAATTCTACGTTTTATAACAAAGAATAATCCGAAAAAACTTTTTCTATGGGTCCCACTATTTATATAAAATTAAATTATAGCTAGTGATTTTTTTCAAAAGAGCCTATAATATTTGAAAATTAACTTTAAGACACTCTTTCTTTATATAACGAAATTTTTCAGTTCAAATGAACGTTTCATCTTATTCGTTCAGGGTATTAAACATCCACGTTAATTCAAAAATGTTGAGGGGAAAAAATAAGAATAAATCATTTACTTAGAAAAAAATTACTTCATTACAAAGAAAAGTAATGAATATTAATAACTGGAATAATTTTTAAGGGTGGTTGACGTATAATTACTTTGTAACTGAATATTCAGAAACACAATGTAGGAAATCATAAACTATACGATTTCTATGAGCAGCTTCAGTGTCTTAAGGCCTAATTCCAAATAATGCCTCAAAATGAATAAACTCTCTATTTGTGCACCACCCATCATCCGGTCTCAAAATTAAAGAAAGTGTATATTTTATATGATATTTTGAATTCAACAACAGTGGTGGTCAAGCTTTGATATGCAAGCATTCAAGAAACAAATATACACTTGATTCAGCCTAATATATTTTCAAGTTTTTCGTCCTTGTCAATACATACCATCAAGAAACAGAAGGATTATTTAATTCAATAAGCTTTCTACTGACATTTTCACACTTTCTTTAAGTATCCAGAAAATTTAATATTCAAAAACACAGAATTTTTATCGAAGTCTTCATGCATTGTTAATATGCTTGTAAATACTATATAGTTACATATTATAATGATAAGTTATTATATATAATTATGTATTATTACTGATTATATATTAATAAATACATTATACTATAAAGTTATACAGAGCGCCCACTTAAATAAGGGGTGCCCCATCTTAACTTCAGAACGACTGCAACTATAGTCATGAAAGTAGTGTCCATATATAGTAAAATATCTATCCGATGATACCCTAAGGGCGCCACCTGGTTGCTAACTCCAGAATCAGTGTTCCTCTGTCGAAAGCGGAAAAATGTAAATTATAAAGTTGTAGAGGGTTATTTATTTAGTTCAAAAAGACGCCTTGAGCATATTAATACTAAGAACAGAACACTCAAAACGCACATTTGATTATTCTCGATTACCGCAACTGTGACGTCACAAAACGGTATACAAAGAGAAAAAACAATTACTGATCACAAAATGCCTTAATTTTTGGTTTCCAAAGTGCTCTCTGTCATCTACATTACAGATATGAACCCTTGTTTGAATTTCACTTTGCACATGTTTTAGCATATAGTTGGGTGCGCTAGCACAAGCAGCAGTCATCGAAAGTCCTGCAATGTTGGCGGAAAGGTCACATACACCTGCTGTTTGAGTTATTCCAGCAGGAAAAAGTAAAAGGGGTAATTTTTTTTGGCCGGAAAATTACATTTTCTCCTTTTGTCCATGTCTTGTGACGTTACAACAAATGTACATTTTGAGAATTATATTCTTTGTATTAATGTGTACAAGGCGACTTTTTGTGTTTAATCGATAACACTCTACAAATTTGGGATTGACATTTCCCCTTATTTTGTACCGTTTTTGAGATAGGAACGCTAACTCCGGAGTCTTCCACCAGGTGGCGCTGTAAGGGTCTCATCGCATAGTGCACTACGCACTATTACGTTTTACTATATCTAGACACTACTTTCGTGACTATAGTTGCCGTTGTTCTGAAGTTAAGAGGGGGTGACCCTTATTTAAGTGGGCACCCTGTATGTTATAATAATCAGTAATAACGAAGTACTAAATCCTTAATTCCAGCTTAAGCATACAATAGTAACACTACTTTGACACTTCAAAGAAGATATGAAATCATTTTATACCTGCATAAAATTATCAAAGTGGAGAATTTTATGAGCACAGAAGCAAAACAATAATTATACTTATTTATTAAAATACAAAAAATTGTTGCAGAACTCTGATTTGCACGCTGAAATATGAGAGATGCCATAATGAACCAATTATCAAACATGGCATTCAAATGTGACGTCTTTATTATTTAAAACAATTTATTCAACAGAAAATTCTGTTGTAGACTCTTGTTGAGTAGAACCCCAAGGGTTAACTGGACTTATACTTTGAGGCGAATTCGACTCACAGGTTTTGAAAAATTGCCTTCTGAAATGAAAAAGGCAAACTTTACTAAATGGTGTTTGATCCTCAAATCGCTCAAGGTACTAAATGAGAGTATGAAGACAATCTAGTTGGTAGTATGTGGAAAAGTCTATCCTTCAGCGGCAAGATCCCAACTGAAAAAAGGAAATCATCAGGACAAACGTTTTTATCCCAGAATTTAAAGATTTATATCAAATTTTCAATGTTTTCTTCTTTCTCATCTTCATGAGAAATCTTCCGTCATGCAAATCCTCCTCCTTCCTCTGCCTTCTGTTACATTTAAATATTAATTTAAAGACATCCTATTTTAACGTATTCTTTGAAATCCATTACCATATGTGAATTATTTTTGATGTTGTAAAGAATTCAGCTCTTCTATGTAGTTTTTTTTAAATAAAGAACTTTATTTACAAGGAGTTCCTTCAAATGAAGCAAAAATAAATATTAAATGTGTTTTTAAATATAATTTAATATTTAACAAAAATCAAGGAAAATATGTTTTGAGGAAAATTTTGTTTTGAATGGGACATGCTTAATTATAGTGCTAATTTCATAATACAAGTATTTTATTTTAAGTTATTTGCAATTGCATAAAGTTTTTTATCAAAAGTTTTGTGTAGCCCAATTTCGAACATTTCCTGCTAAAAATAATTGAAAAGTTTCTTTTACTCATGAAAATACAGAATTTTTTCTCTTACTACCGTTATTATAAGCCTTGATTTCAAATTTTAATCCATCGTAAACCAAAGGATGTATTTATGGATTCAAGATATTTTTAGGACGATGGCAATTCTTTTCGAATGGAATTCATTCATCACCTTAACATAAGGAAATCACGATTTTTCTGTGAAAACAAGATGAGTTGTATTTCAATGCCGAATACATATTGATGTCTTTTTACTTTCTTCGATTCAAAGTGAATTAGTGTAAAGATTTTATTTAACTTTGAGTTTTATTCTATTTTAATGATTTATGACACAAATCTATGCCATAAAAAATTTTAATCACAGACGATAATTTTATATTTACTCTCATTTCTATAATTTATATATTTGGTCCAAAATATTTTTATCTTATACGATATTTTAATTTCTTCAATTTCTCAGACATACCCCTAAAAATTATTACTCCTTTTAATTATCAAATTCTTAAAAAATAATACCAAATTCTAAGAGCGCTCTTTTAATTTGTTTTCCGTAATCCATCACTTCATCAATTAATTTCATTTTAAATAAATTTTAGTTAAAAATTTCCCTTTCATAATTCCAATTTTATTAAAATATTTGAGACTATAATGTATACAACTATGTCTATGTCTGAAATTTACGTTTATATGAACAAACCCACTAATCTTAATGGACTCGAATTTATGAGCACATATAGATCTTTTTTTAAGCTAATCATTTTGATTCTAACATTAATTCGAAAAAATGGTCACGTGATAGAGGTCAAAAAGCTTACTTTTGAAACCCAATGCCCATCTTCCAGAAAAAAAATAATGTGTCATCACAGCACAGTGTAAAACAACTTAAAAGTATAGTTAAATACAATGCACACTTATATTTATCATCTGCCTATGAAATCGTTTGTATTGACTCCATAAGCATAGCATCCATAACATTCTAATAGAACTTTTGGACTTACAGAGGTTCTAAAGGTTTTATTCGAGAACACAAAAATAATGATTGTTCGCATCAGAATTCATAGAAAGGCTTAAAATTGCAGAATCCAATGACTGCTTCAAATCAAATAGATGCGTCTTTTGGATGAATTGTAATCTCATTCGATTTTCCGATTGCAATACCATATCATTGATTTTCTTTAAGTCAATAATCATATTTCTTTTTAATTTATCGAATTTCAATTGTGAATAAAGCCTTTTCTCAAAGAGTATTTCATTCAAATTTTCCAATTCAGCAAATATTTTACAAAGAGAGAAATTGAGCTTATACATTAAGTTAGACTTACTGCCCCATGTCATGTACTGTTTCATTTTAAATGCTCCATGTCATTCAATTTTGTTTATGAAAGAAATCTTCTTTTCGGACGAAAATATATAGAGCTTCTGACATATATGTTGTTCATAAACAACTTCAAATGTTCTGAGCCCTATAATGGGTAATAAATTGACGGAAATGTAGCAAAAGTTAGTATGCTTGTGCAATTTAACATCCTGTTTCGCTTTCAACAGAATAAAAAGTAATCAAAAATCGTCTTCCAGAAGAAGCTTCGGCGCTGCAAGAGTAAAATCTTGGGAGTCTTCATACATAATACATGACGTAAAATTGCATCTGTAGGAAATAAAATTTCTTTACAGAATAAAATAGTTTTCGTGCTAAGGAAATACAAAAGCTTACAAACTTGATAAATGGTTTAAATTTATTTGAAATTTATTTTCTTAAAACCTAAACCAAAATGTTTTTTTTTGTTTTTAAACAAAAGACGAAAGAAATACAAACATTGACTTTTGTAATACTTGGTGATTTTGATGTTTCGTTTTTAGATTTTATGCAATGAACTGAAAAAATACGCTGAATATTTTTTTGTTATAAACTTCAGGAAAGTATAAAGCTCCCTAAAGGTTGCAACATTTGTTTAAGGGTAATTTTAAAGTTTATTAATGATAATATTTTTATAATTTATCTAGTTTTATTAGAAATAAGAATTACTGTTTAATTTATTCAATAAATGACCCACTGATTAAATTATTTAATCAATGCGTCTCCTTTTAGAGCCATACTAAAGGGTTTGAAAATGATTAAATATCGGTTGATTAGAAATAAAGAAATCCTGTTCAAAGCATTGTGGTGAAGAACTACAATGCGTTATCATAAGTCATAATAACATCAAACGTTGGTTCTGCATTACATACATTTAAGTAAATGAGTTTAGTTTAGCTTTATTGACGTCCAATTTTGATGTAATACGATATCTTTTTTGGGATGCCCCTCGTAGTTTTGAACAGTCGTAAGATGACTAGGACTACACTTGAACTGGCAGCCGCTACTTCCTCTCCAAACTTCCGCATCACACCAATGGGAGGGTGTTTGACCCTCGACATCAGACTTAACATGCACCAGGCCCTCATGCACGGTGGATCTTTGGTAGAATCGGGTTTGAATGAGTGATGCAGCTAAGTTTCAAAACTGAATGAGTAAAACGCGTAATGCAGTTGAGTTTCAAAAATGAATGTCAGTGAATGTCTATTTTTAAATATACTTCACTCATCATTGGAATGCATTATAATTATAAAATACAAGAGGTATAGAAATTAAACGCCTCCTAACAATTGACATAAACACCCATTCGTCTGCGTCAACGTCATTTATGCAAATTAGGTAAAGGGCTCTAAAGTGAAAAGTGGCCAATTTTGCGAATAGTTCTTTTCTTCTACTTTTGTGCCATTCTTTTTCCAATATTCCAAAAATGCTTAACACTTAAACTTAGCATTTTTACAACCTCCTGATTTTTCTCTACTGTGCTTTGAACAAAGATACTGTATTCAAGCCACCCTGTACTTTAGGTACTGAAACTTTAATCCTTTACTTACAGCATTACTTCATTTTTTTACAGTTGTTACTTCTGTCTGGAAAACATAATGAAATATAATCTTCTAATGATAATCATTCCATAATGAGAGTAGTTAGAGTTTTAAAAACATGCATAGAGAGTATAATAATATTAAAATTTGCATAAAACAATAACAATTTAAAAATAAAATTCTTTGTGCTACTTTTATTTAAACAAAAATGATGGCTTCTCTTTATTACCTATTTACAGCGGCTTAATTTTGTAATAATAATAATCGTTACATTGGGATGATATTTCTTTATCAGGAAATTAATTTGGAAACTTTCGATAATAAAACCTCTCATTGTCGCATCACAAAGCGAATCTAATTATTATTCTTTGAATTTCACACAGATTTACTTAATTCGGTTCAATAACTGCACGCGTGTAAGAAACGTTGTATTCAGTTTCTTAGAATCTTGAAAGAATTATAAATATTTATATATAAAGCCTTTTCAGAATAATTGAATCAGTTTTCCTCAAAATATAATTCTCGTGTGATTTTTCATGCAAGGAAAGATAAGGGTTATTCTTTCGTCTCAAAATAAACCGTGAATTACATTTGGATCGTTACTGTAACAGTAATTACATTTCATAAGGTAAAAATTGCTACTTTTACTGAAAAGTTTTGTTTCAATACATATGCATTTGTTAATTTAACAGTGGAAACATGATGTTTATGCGCTGCATAAGAATCTATTGCCAACCAAATTAACAAATATCTTTACCTGTATCTCATTTTCACTGCAGACAGTTGTTAACGGTTCATTGAAAAATTGATTTAAATCTCTGGCGCAATAAGCTACAAATTTTTAACAACTACGCATACCTGTCTCTATTTGTGTGAAAATGTTTCTTTTTCTCTTAACTGCATATTTAATTCGAAATTTAAAACAAGACATGATAAGAATGCACTTTTCTCAAAATATATTCTTTCTTTTCATTTATATCAAAAAATAAAAATAATCGCACTGATTAAAATAAAAAAGCTTATAAAAACACGCTTTTATTATTGTACTAAAAAGTAAAAAAAAATTTTAACAAAAAATGCGGGCGATGAAACAAAATCATAGAAACGTAAGGCGCTGATAGAAATATCTCAAGTAAATTGCAATTTTAATTACATTTATAATAAATTTTATTTTTTACTGAATGTTTAGGATTATTCGTTTCTTGTGATATTCATTGCGACTCAATTTTTGTATAGTATTGTTTTCGGTGTCTCACACTTTTAAGATTTTGTTTTGACTTCCATATATTTCGAATAAAAAAACATATTTTCTGTCTTTCAGTTTGCCAATAAAAAAGTGCTTTTAATTTTTTTTATTTTTAATATTTTATACGTTTTAGTATTTAATAAGTTTAATCATTATTATAAATATTATTAAATCTGAAATTTAATTTTTCTTAACTTCAATACTAGATGGCGCCACTCACATGCATACAAAATTTAATTAAAATCAATTGATCAACTATGAATTAGGTTCTGAAGCGCATCATCAAGAGCACCCAAGAGAATAAAGTTTCAGAACTCTAGTATATCAAGAAGGGAGTTAAAAAATCGATTTAAAAAATTCCTTTGTTACAAACATGAAAAATGCCAAGTTAAATAACAGCTTGTATAAAGAAGAGTTATGTGCAGTAGAATTGAAATAAATTTAAACAATTTTATTACTGAAGTCAATGGTTCTCAATATCGTGCAGGTGAGCTTCAATGGTGTATTGAGAAATCTTTTGCTGACAAGCTTCTTGATAAAGCGCGCAGTATTTTAAAATGCAATGTATGTAAAACTCATGAAATGTTATGAGTTGGATGTTGCATATCAACTCCAAAAAATATAGTGAAGATTATATCGTTTATTTCGTTTTACATATTATTGTAATTTCAAAACTTTATTTTCATTAGAAATTCGTCATATATTAATTTTAACGGGTAAAATACTGAGAAATATCGACTTAAATAATGATGAGAATGCTACTCCAAAATATTATAAGCATTCTATACAGTAATTGCTGTTGTACCTGCATTTACTTTCAGTTTAGCATCTGAAATAGAAAATGCAATTTAGCCCAAGGGAGCAGTTAAAGTGATAAATGAGAACTATTTTCATTTGTGAAAGAATCACTGTAAATTCAAAATTTAAGAATCATCATTTACATTCATAGAACAACAAATACTTCTTTCACCATTCCTAGTAAATATATATATATTTTAGATATATTTTAACTTTGTCACAAAAAGTAACAAATTTAAACTAAAGACGTTTTCCAAAGTGAAGACAATAACATTCACTTATTTCAAAGATATATTTTCTTGTTTGATTAGTTGATACATGACTGATGCTTTTAAAAAAATAAAATATAATTAGTAAAACTAGAAAACCAAACCTTAAACTTTTTCCTTACCACCGATTCAGATTAAAATAAAAAGCAGAATTTTATATTTTTTACAGAATGGGACTGCTGTCGTGCTATTAACCAATTAGAATGTCACAACTTCCTTTGATTTTTTTTACTCTCTAATCACTTGGCATGTATTTATACCTGCCTTTTCCTATTCAGTCACTCTAACCATCACAAATAGGTGGAAAGAAAGAGCTGGCTAATGAGAGAAAATAAGAATAGTAACTCCCCGGATAGTCAAAGGAAACTACAGACCTTATCTTCTAATTAAGAGAGAAAAGCCCTGATTTTCTGGTTCCATCATCAAAATCCCTGAATTAAGAGGTTGCTTGTGATTTCCTGCTACCCCTTACGTCATAATGATGTCTTATGTCTTTAATTTTCCAGTGCAATATGTAACACATTTCAAATCCAAAATGATTCTGCGCAATCGACGTGGATCACGTAAGCTTGAATTTATTGCGTTCGTCAATGATTTGTACAATAATACAAAATAACTAGAAATTTATAGTCAGCTATTAATCATAATATTAAAGGATATTCTGAAGGTAAAAGTAAACAGTGTAATCCCTGTCCTGTTTAGGCATCCAGGGACCTATTAATGACAATCGCTTCAATAGCTCGATTACTGAGGCAGGAGTCCTAGTAGCCATCACGGCCACTGCCCGACCCGGTGGTGGGGGGTAACACAATCCTACCATTTTTGCATCCCCATGAGAAAAGAAAACCCGTTTACTTATCCAGCGGCCTCTCATCCAAATAATCGTGGTGGCCCCCGGGGGATATATTCTGCAGATAAATAAACTATAATTTTCGTATTCAGTTTTAAATGTCACTTTTTATTTAACAAAGTAATTAACAAATGAAATGTTTATAAAAATGCATTATCAATTGAATCCACAAAAAATGCTTTCATTATTTATAATTACTGATTAATTGAACAATTCTATATGTGCCTGTAAATATAAACTAAACAAATACACCATTCTACGAACAAAGTTTACAATAATTTGTTTTCATTAATTGGAGTCAGAAAGATTTAAATTTAATAGTAACAAAAATAGTAATTATGTTTCTTATTATAAAATATTTCTTATCTGCCAAGTGATTTAGGAAACTGTACATGCAGAAATAACAGAAAAGGCGCCAAATAAATAAAAATTTCGTAATACGTAAAATAGTATTTTTCACCGAAATCTCAGCTAAGAATATGGCATAAATTTATATTCTAAAATAAAAAATGAATAAACATTTGTCATTTCAAAAAAATTAAGCAGAAAGCATAAATGCATCTAGTTTGTTACTTTAATACACCAGATTATTTAAAATAAATGTATGCTAATATAAATTGTTCATAAATCGCAGACGTGTATAAGACGATATATGTTTATAAGACATATTTATGTTTATTAGACGAAGATGTGTTAATGAGACGCACCACATCTTAGTTGGTTACATTACGATTGTTAATTTTAAGGCGGGATTATTCTTATTCTTTGTCTGTGAGTTGAATTTGACATTTTAATTCTTTGCAAGAATGGAGTAAGTTTAATTTTTCTTCTTTACTGATATTTCTATGAAGGTATTTTTGCGGAAGGCTAATAATTTTTAAATCAATCTTGTTAGCTATATTATGTTTGTTTTTTCCCTGAAAATTCTTTCGTTGTTTACTTTTTGTTTGTTCTTGTTTGTCTTGTGGTTTGGGAAATTTGGGGCTATGAAGAGGCTTTGGTTAGACTTACGTCAAGCCTCTTACAGAAAAATTTCCCACTTTATTTGAATACATTTAGAATTTAGTCTATAGCTCTTGAAAAAGTGGACTAAAATGGATTCCTTGTCTGTTTAATTCGATTCTATCAGAGTTTATTTCGTGGTTTTTACTTTTTTGAATTATCATTAATAAGACGCAGGCAACTATTTACGAGTCACTATTATGAGAAATCATACTTAATTCTCTTTCTCTCTAGCTGTTACGTAACGCGACCTAATCAAAATCAACTTGCGTCATTCAACATTTCATTTTGATCACCGTCACAATTCTTATGACTCTCAATTCTTGTCTTAAAAGTTTCGCCTTAAAAACAAACTATTTTGCAATATATGAAGCATAAAAAAGTTCTAAAAGCATCACAATATAACGTAGCCCTATTTAACCTTTATCCACTTGCAGCCCGAAATACTTAATCTTCGGGCATTCAGCACCTTGAAAGAAAGTCCACACGTGTTGGTGAAAAAAAGCACTACAGGAAGAATGAAGTTATTGAAAATGACGAAGGAGAAAGTGATGCTCCGAGATTAACTCTATCGATGAGGGATCGTCCCAACCGTCCCGTCAATCAAAAGACGGTGGACGTCCGAATATCACTGTAAAGTTTCCACCCCCTTTCGTTAAGTCTGATTGATTTCACACCCGCAGCGCGCCCTTTCTTCGTTGGAGTGGCTCGCCCCGAAGAGTTTGGGGAACAGGGGAGGGGTTCTTAGAATTCGGAGAGTTCCAGCTCTTATTGCAGTTATTGAGAGGGGAAGTTAATTTCCCTCACATTTGAAAGAGAAACTCGGGCGTTCCAGTATTTTCAGGTCTCTCTATTCCAATGGTCTTAGGAATCAGAGGGTTAATTACACAGACCTTTACCACACTGGAAGCGGAAAATAGTTATTAAAGGGTTGGAAGGAGGAACACGAAAAGTTCTGAAATGTGGAAGAGGAAATGTTGAATGGATTGTCCAATAGCGGAAAGTGACGAAATCGTCGTTTTTCTTCAAACTTCTAAGTGGACTGAGAACGAAAACTGCGGTTGGGACAAAGTGGAGAGGAATTTAAAATTTTTTGGAGTTAATCATTTGAAGAGTTTCGGAAGTCATTTATAACCGGATCTCATTTTTCAGAACTTTCATGAGAGTCGCATTTTTGGATTTAATTCGATCCTTTTTCATTTTGCAGTGGAAGTAAAAAGCGTCATATGTGCATGATATTAATTTTTGTAGTAATTACAGCTTTTAGTTTTATTATGTTTCATTTCCTGGTGGATTATCTTTCTTCCCTTTAATTTCATAAAAAAAAGAATAGTGAAATTCTGCTGACCTAGTACCTTAATATTTATTTTAGGTTTTCTTCATAAGAAAAAAGTGTATTACTTTAATTCATCGCTTAATTTCGTAAATTTAACAGCTCTTTGTTACTTCTTTAGTATTACGTTTTAAAGTTTTACAGTTTCTAGAAAGCATCTTGAAAATCATTGGTTAAAATTCTGAATAAATTCGCATATTATTCCTTTGTAATGCCAATATGGAAACTCAATTTGCATTCACAATTTATTTCTAATTAGGACCAAAAAGATTTATTTAAAAAATAACCAACACTATAAATATCAATATTAGAGTAACAATAGGGTAGTTAATATTTCTTCACGTATTGCGTAGTTCTTTTGAACAATTGGTTTCATATGTTCGGAATTTCATTTCAATTATATTTCACAATTGACGTATGACGAAAGCAGAAAAACTCGATGAAGCACTAAAAAATTTTCTTGAAAATAATCTTTTGGCAAAGTGGTCATCATTTTTAATTACAAAAACAAAGAGCTATTCGGAAAAGCTTATAAAGATTATAAAATGAAAAGGCGTTTGAAATTAATTCTGGTCATGAACAAGTGTGCAATTGTCTACTCTTTTCTCTTGCAATACTGCTGATACTGATGTGCTTTCTTCATTTAGAATGGAAAATATAAGTATATTGGTATTCTATATTTCTCAGGAATTAGCTCTCCTTTTGTGCGTAATTTGACATTTTACAGGCAATTACGACTATTTTTTCAGATTGATTTCTATCTATAAAAATATTAAATTCATTTTTGATTATTTTAATAATCTGGTCATTTATCTCCGGTTTTTAAGAAAATATTTTTTGAGGATAATATTAAGGATAATAAATCAAATTATCTAAAACTGAAATAAAAAGAATAAGTAAAAAAATTAATTTTAAGGGCACTTTTCACAGAATGTTCCTTTTATTTTATTTCAGTCCTCTAATCCTCAAAGAACGGCTTTCATAATACATAAAAACTCAATTATATATTGAGATGTATTAGAAAGTTTATCTTTCTTTAAAAATTCATTTCATTTTTTTTATATTTTACAAATTCAAAAATATAATACATTAGTGTCATCATTCAGAGGAAATTGACTAGAAATAAGAAAATTTTGGTGGTTGATAAAAAATGTTTTAAATGATATTTTGCGAGTGTACGTCCTTATAAAACACAAAGTTTTATAGTAAATACATGTACATAAAATTATATTATATTTTTTATTTTAACTTCTATCTGAAAATTTAGAGTCACTGAAATTAAGTTTTATTCCTAACCTGATAAAATATACTGTAAACGATAAATTTCTTTTAAATTAATATTTGAGAGAATCAAGAATATATTGATTTTTTTGCCCATTCCAATTCCATCAATTCCATTTTCTAAGAATAAATGTATTTTCCCCAACCCTTTTATCATTATCATTTTTTTCTATTAGCATAATTAATTTTCTTTAATTTTGGTAATAAAATTTTTATACGTCCATATTTCAAGCTTCCTAAAACTATTCCTATCAGGCAATACTACTTTTGGCACTCTTGAATCGACTCCCAGGGAAGCAGTTTTTGATTTTAAAAAAATATATATGACCATTTTTACTGATTGCTAAAAGATTTGCATTTTATGAGACGAGCGTAAATTTCCTATCGGTTATTTTTTTTTTTATTCTTCTTCCCATAATCACTTTAATTAACTACACTTGTGCCAGTGTTTGAACTCTTTTAAATATTAAATCAGAAAATTTAACGAAAGTGGCAAAATGAGAGGTTTTTTATAGCAATTAGTACACATAATTAGGCTTGTTAATATGCATCGTCTTTATAAATGCTTTTCACGGAGATAGGCCAAATGAATCTTAACTAAGCCACAGTGGAAAATTAATAAGCTCATTTTATGAGAATAAACCCCTTTAATGTGTTCATTATTCATGATTATAAAATGTTCTAATCAAATATGTAGTTAAGATAAAAAAGAATTATGTTAGCTTTTATTTTAATTTTAAGGCTTTCAAAATTGAGCCTTAATCAAAGACCTTAATGGGAAGTAGTTTAACACTGGGCAGTTTCTTAGATAAAATCAGTTATTAGTTTTATTCTGATAAACTAAAAATTTTATCGAAAATAATGGCATTAAGTTTTTAAAAATTTCGAAAGCACTTATAAGACAAATGTAAATTTAAAGATGAATGAAGTAATATTTCGTGGATTGATAAAGCTAGCTAGCTTCTGTCTTTAACAGAAGATTTGAAACTATTTCCTTTCGGGGCTGTTTTAACTTCATTGAAGACGCTCTAAATTCTGCTATTGATAACGAATTAATAACTTTCTTTAGAAAACAATTTTTTCTGCAGGTAACTGTTTTGTAAATTTATGGATGCAAATTTTCTAAATGGTTCCACTTTTGCTTGATTATTACCGTTAAAAATATTTTCATTAAGTTGTTTACTTGTAAAGTCCTTTTGGGATTCTATTCAAATTACATTTTTTTAATCTAAACTCTAAAGTAATCTTTACAATGTAAATGTAAGTGGCATATATGAATTATACGTGAAAAAAGAAATTACTTTGTGAGAAATAGGTTAAAGGAAATTCATACAGAGTTTATGAAACAAATATGTTTTTACATATTTTATTAAGGTTGTTTTGCATTCATTAAATTTTAAATGCGAAATATTTATACGAAAAACATAATTTCATAAACACCAAAGTATAGTTTTACTAACGAATTTCTCAGCAAATGTCTAATGCGTGAATAATTAACTAAATGTTTTCTTTATGCGTAATTGTTTATCGCAATACAAATTTAAACTGAAATTTAATTACGACTCACCTATATAGATTGCCAGAGTACCTATTGGCAAAACCTATATTTTAACTTTTTTAAGTTGTTAAAATTATTTTCGGCGATCTGAACCTGCATTATTCTGTTCTTTAAACTCTTACGGTTAAAGAAATGTTTTTAATATCTAAAATTTATAAAATTTAGCGAAGAAACATAGCTTCCACTTTAAAAGCACCTCAAAAATCATGGTTATATAAAAATAATAAAAAAAATATTTAACTGAAACTAAATTACATACAAAGAAACATCCATTCTGCATTATTTCTTTAAAGTAAAAATGCGCGGAACACTTTTTTTTACTAACATAATTTAAATTGTGATATAATCAACAGTTGAATTAAACACCTAATTCAATTTCAATAAATACATTGAAACATAGGATTTATTAAATAATAATTATCTATGTCATTTCATCATGGATAAGCAAATTTTACTCATGTTCTCAACCGAGTTTCCTATACAAGTTACGGATGCGAGAAACACAGCGAATTTCTTATGTACACCTGCTACCTTCCCTGCTTGTTTTGGAGTCTAAATGATTTACTTAGAGGAAGCTAACCATGCCAGAAACTGTTGACGTTAAATTAAATGAGCATATCAGATAGAACGAGAATTATTCGAGGAATACGGACAGAGACGACTTTTGAATTTAGGCTCACAAGGAATAAATAGAATCAGAATTGCAAAATTTTGGTAATAAAGAATAGGAAAATGCAAAGTAATAAACGTCATATAACTATTACAACAAACTTTTAAAAAGATACAAGACCCTTTTTGTTTCTTCATTAAGTCGACATTTATATTGATATTATTCTCTTCTTAACTCATTAATTCCTAGCGTCCCTTCTTAGGAATTCTTCTGAAAATGCATCATAAATTAACAGGAATTACTTTTCAACATAAATTTCAACTAAAAAAGTATTTTTATGTATTTGTTTCTTTTAAATTGAATAAATGGCAATAAATGCAAGCGTTCGGTTGGTATGTATCTTTTTTTTTCAAGTCGCACTAGAAAGTAGTATTTTTGCAATCCTTAATAATATAATAAATGCGAAAGTCTGTCTGTCTGTCTGTCTGTCTGTCTGTCTGTCTGTCTGTCTGTCTGTCTGTCTGTTTGTTTGTTAAGCTTTCACGACCAAACTACCAAACCGATTTGGAAGAAAATTGGCAGAGTTGTAGCTTCAAACCCAAGAACGGACGTAGGCTAGGTGAAATCACGTTAAATTAATTATTTTTGACTACAGATTAAAATTAGTTAACAAAGAAAGCCCATTGACTCCGCGATTCGCGATGAAGATTTTAATTTTTCTATCAATTGTCACGTGATCCTTCAGGAATGCGAAAACATGTGGAATAATTTATTTTTAAAATCAACTATCACGTAATCCTTTTTTCCGCTGTAACTTCGGAACAAATAGCCCGATACAAATTATATTTATACCATCTTAAAGATAAAACTTTTACCTTTTGAATGATACCAATTTTATTTCTGTGACAGTTTTCATTCAATTTGTATTAATTTTTTAAATTTTACGTGCAGACGATTTTGAAATAACGCAAATTTATAGCTACTCATTTGCTAGGAAATGGTTAGACTTTGAACTAATTTACCTTTATTTCTGAAAATTTTGCTTATTTATAAGTATCCATAAAATAAGGCAGAATTTACATGTCTGTCTGTCGGTCGATCGGTCGGTCACGAGAACTCCTCCTAAACGGTGAACTGTAGCGACTTGAAATTTACACACTACATTCTAGAGCATATTTTTAGGTCAAAGGTGCTATTTTCAACTTTCAGAGTTAATTAGTTCTTAAGATATTTAATTAAATAACGAACATTAGCCGCTTTTAAGCCTAATGCTTAAAAGTTTTTTGCCAATAACTTCTGAAATCTTTATTAGACAACAATTATATTTATGCCATTTTAAAGACCAGAAAATGATCTTTTTAATGCTATTAATTCCATTGCGATGAAATGTTTTCTCCGATTGCTATAAAGGTTTAAAAAATATTTTTTAACGTAATTTCTAACAATACTTTTCATTCTTATAGAAATAAATTCAAGCCAAATTACTGTTTCGCGCGCGGGCTTTTGCCAGTGTTAAAATTAATATAAGAAAATATTGCTTTCTTTGACCATAAATAACAAAGGAGACTACACTTCCGGTTTCCTGTTGTAGTAGCATTTACAGCTTTTAATACGGTTACACAGTGATCCAATGACGTTAGTGAATTATTCTCTCGATGTTTTGTTTAATTTTCACAGTGAATATTACAGAATATACTTCTGCAGATACGGTAATGGGCATTAACAAGGAGCATCATATTTTGTAAAGCTCTTCAAGATCTTGGAATTGCCAGGGGCACCTTCCGACAAGCCTAGAATGATAGTCGGTGTGCCAGTACTACTAATACGTAACCTCGATATACCGAGACTGCGCAATGACACACAGTGGCAGGTGTACATTTGGAAAAACCATATTTTTCCCATGGGCAACTATATGTGGCCTGTTCACGTGTGTACAGCCCACACAACCTCTACATCCGTGCAAATAACGTGGTATACAAAAGTATATCATCATAGATAAACAATTTACATAACTATTTCAGCATACATGTACAGTACACTCCTGTCAGCCGTCCTATTAAGTATTATCAACCGTCAGAACTTTTCCTTTCCCCTTTCAAAATGCAACAAAACATTTACATTCGTGAATTAAAAAAAAGAATAATTCAAATTCTTCGCGCATGAAGTCGAGGGTAATAGCTAGTAATATAATAAATGCGAAAGTGTGTCTGTCTGTCTGTCTGTTTGTTAAGCTTTCACGACCAAACCACAAAACCGATTTGGATGAAAATTGGCAGAGTTGTAGCTTGACACCCAAGAACGGACATAGGCTAGGTGAAATCACGTTAAATTAATTATTTTTGACTACAGATTAAAAATAGTTAACAAAGAAAGCCCATTGACTCCGCGATTAACGATGAAGATTTTTATTTTTCAATCAACTGTCACGTGATCCTTCAGGAATGCGAAAACATGTGGAATAAATTATTTTTAAAATCAACTATCATGTAATCATTTTTTCCGCTGTAACTTCAGAACAAATTGTTCGATACACATTATTTTTATACCATCTTAAAGATAAAACTTTTACCTTTGCAATGATACAAATTTTATTTCTGTGACATTTTTCATTCATTTTTTATTAATTTTTTAAATTTTACGTGGAGACGATTTTGAAATAACGCAAATTTATAGCTACTCAGTTGCTAGGAAATGGTTAGACTTTGAACTAATATACCTTTATTTCTGAAAATTTTGCTTATATTTATAAGTATCCATACAATAAGGCAGAATTTACATGTATCTGTCTGTCTGTCGGTCGATCGGTCGGTCACAAGAACTCCTCCTAAGCGGTGAACGGTAGCGACGTGAAATTTACACACGGCATTCTAGAGCATATTTTTAGGTCGAAGGTGTTATTTTCAACTTTCAGAGTTAATTAGTTCTTAAGATATTTAATTAAAAAACGAACATCAGCCGCTTTTAAGCCTAATGCTTAGACGTTTTTTGTCAATAACTTCTGAAATATTTATTAGACAACAATTAATTTTATGTCATTTTAAAGACCAGAAAATGATCTTTTTAATGCTATTAATTCCATTGCGATGAAATGTTTTCTCCGATTGCTATAAAGGTTTAAAAATATTTTTAACGTAATTTCTAACAATACTTTTATTCTTATAGAAATAAATTCAAGCCAAATTACTGTTTCGCGCGCTGGCTTTTGCCAGTGTTAAAATTAATATAAGAAAATATTGCTTTCTTTGACCATAAACAACAAAGGAGACTTTACACTTCCGGTTTCCTGTTGTGGTAGCATTTACAGCTTTTAATACAGTTACACAGTGATCCAATGACGTTAGTGAATTATTCTCTCGATGTTTTGTTTAATTTTCACAATGAGATATTACAGAATATCCTTCTGTAGATACGGTAATGGGTATTAACAAGAAGCATCATATTCTGTAGAGCTCTTCAAGATCTTAGAATTGTCAGGGGCACCTTCCGACAAGCTTAGAATGATAGTCGGTGTGCCAGTGCTATTAATACGTAACCTCGATATACCGAGACTGCGCAATGACACTCGATTAAAAATTACACACCTAGGTACAAACGTCGTGAAAGCTACTGTTATGACTGATATAGGGAGAAGAGAGAGTGTTTTAATTCCACGCCTTCCGATAACACCGAAGGATTTATCATCTCAGTTCAAAAGGTAACAAATCCCTGTAAAAATATCATTTGCGAGGCTCAGGGCCAGACACTGAAAGTGGCAGGCGTACATTTGGAAAAAACCATATTTTTCCCATGGGCAATTATATGTGGCCTGTTCACGTGTGTACAGCCCACACAACCTCTACATCCGTGCAAATAACGTGGTATACAAAAGTATATCAACATAGATAAACAATTTACATAACTATATCAGCATACATGTACAGTACACTCCTGTCAGCCCTCCAATTAAGTATTATCAACCGTCAGAACTTTTCCTCTCCCCTTTCAAAATGCAACAAAACGTGCAAAATGCAACATTCGTGAATTAAAAAAAAGAATAATTCAAATTCTTCGCGCACGAATTCGCGGGTAACAGCTAGTGTCAAAAATAAAAGTGTAAGGTTTGTTCAATTATTTATTAATTGATTTACTTGAATTTAACAAATTTATTAGTAAATTCAATTGCAAGAACATTTTACATTACATCCCTAAATAGGGACTAGGCTTAGCAGGGCACTAATTCCTAATTTCTTTAAAGGAAGGATTTTTTTCAGAAATTTTCCAGTTGTTTTCACGACATGTTATATTAGTATGCCAAACGTTATTGAAAAAATGTGACTTCGGCCTTAATGGATTAACTACGTAATGATTTGGAGGGAATGGGAATATTAACTTGAAGCATGTGTTTATTGTTGTATTCCCCAAAAATCTTATTTCCAACGATATTAACTCTCTGACTGCGTATCCCGCTATTAATACGGGTTAGAAGCAGGTCATTTTCTGTTGAACCTTGCAATTTTCACAGACTAATGTGTTTACTTAGTACTTTTATTTCCTTGAGTCATATTATACTAATAAGGCTTTGCATACAAATAACTCGTTTGACTCAACTGTATTTGAACACATTTGCAAAAGATGCATCTAAATAGTGTTTTTAAAAAATTACACAGTCAGGGCGTTAAGTACATACTGGCATCTTTCACAATATTAAGCTATACAATTTTTCATGAAAAACTACGTTATTGCGTCAGTTCTTATGTAAATGCTCAAACTGTAGAAGTTATTTTTAGCTTCTGCTAACCTTTGCGGTACGTACCTGGGTGTACCATATCTATCAGAGATAAAAAATCATCAAAGGTTTTCTCCAGTTCCCCACCGAAAAAGGATTAGTGTTCGATGATGGAGCAGATCAATTGATAGCCATGTCACATGGACACAGTAAAACCCCTTCTACTACCAATCTCCACTATCTTCCATCCAGTCATAAGGAAGAATCACTCTTGGGATCTCGTTTTCAGGAAATTATTATTGGTATGTCTGGATAGAAATTTCACTTGAGAGCCTGATATATTTGTACCTCTTTGTTTGTGTCGATGGACAAAGGGAGACAGTATTTGATATTGGCACGTATTTCGATGACTAATAACTGGAAACGCATGATTAATGGGCATTTCTAATATATATCACGGAGTAATGTTGTATTGATGAATATAATTTTTGGTGACGCTTATCGAAATGTAATATTTGTGTTCGGAAGCGATTTGTTGGAAAAAGAAGAGGCTGACAAGGAATCGATTATGATGTAACTGTTTCGAGAGAGAGAAACTTCATTTTGGTGGCCCTTAAAAGAACTTTATATAAAGAAATAAAAATGCTGTTCATCATATGATTTTATTGTTTCGTAGAGTCGAGTAGACCTGAGAATAAGTTTTAGTTCTAAAATTGGGTAGTCGATTTGGGTTCGTTGATTTGTAAGTTTTGATGAAATCACTGCATATGACTAAGCTGACTTCCGCATGGTTAAAATATAAAATTATTAAAAAAAGCATTATTTAACTCGAAAAACACTGCAGATGATGAGTGATCAAAAATTAATAATATCTTAAAGAAATGAAAGAAAGCAGATAAAAAATGAAGAATTAGAAAATTACAGTGCATTTACTCGTTTTAAGACATGAAATATGAGCATCAATTTTCTCAGTCAAAAAAGTGCCTCCAGCTTTCGCTGTCATTATGAGAGTGAGAAAGACCCATAGGAGGTCTCCTTTCGACGAAATTTTTTTTAAGTCCATTAATTTGAAATTTTAACACAGAAAAAATAAATTACTTAGTTTTTCAACTCTTTGAAAATATTGAATATAATATAAAAATAATGAGAAACTGATGGTATTCTCTGATATTTTATTCATAAAAATATTGCAGATATATTTTTTAAAAGTTGATTAATTAAATTTAGCTAACAGAATTTATTTCTTATCTAGAATACCTTGTATTTAATCTTTTTAAATTAACGTACAGAGATTAATTGCATTCTGTAAGCATAAATAATTTATTAAGGTGCTCTTATCTGGAAAGAAAAGAAAAAAAATAGTAAATATTGCTTAATATTAGTAATTAAATTCACACTTTAAAATCACTTAAATTGTGCATATATTTTATAAGAAGAAATAGAGTAGCATAATAACATTCTTTGAAAAAGTACGCAACTAAATGCCACCTTAGAAGGAAGTAGTCCCGTCAGCAAAATTGAATCACTTGAACGTATACCAAGTTATTTGTCCAATAAAAGTTGTTTAATTTAAATGTCTATCGAAATTAATGTCCTAGAATTTTGTAAACAATTTTAAGAAAAACAAAAATTATCTGAATCAGAGGACAGTTAACGAACAAATTTAATCAGATCCAAAGTTCTTTTCAGTAATCAGTCTCTTTTCTGTAAATTCGGACTAAATTTAACTAATCTTATCAAAAGTGTATAATTTACAAACTATTACTTTAGATAAATGTTTAAATCGAACTTAGTTCATTTCAATTGGAATACGGATTTAACGCGAGACACAACTTAACAGTTCTAAGAATTAAAAAAATAACATGACTTAATGCCCAGCTTGGATTTCGGAGTTGGAAAGAAAAAACTCAATTAGAGTTGTACATCACAGTAATGAGAGGTAAATTGAATGTCGTAAAACTTTTCTGCTTTCTATGCAGTTCTTTTAGGGGAATCTTCACTTGTGAAATCAATTACTTGTGAAAAAGAATAGCAGAAAAGATTTAATATGGAAAAGTGTTTCAGATGATTACTGTATTTATGTAAAACTATAAATAAGAATTAAAACTATTTGTAAATTTTTACTTTTTTAAACAAATTTATAAGTCGAAGAATAATTTCCTTTGACTTCTAAAAAGAAATATCACGATTGAAGCAAAATAGCAGGCTTCTTAACAGTTATCAGGTTTTACTTTGTTCTTTCATGCAATTTACTATACGCCAGTGAGTTAAAACTCGCACCTATATAGAGACTCTAAATCGATTAACTGCGAAGCAAAGACATGAAGAAAAAATTCAAAAAACTAACAAGTAAACCTATATATTGAAACATTATTTACATTAGTTTTAAAATATGTCAACTTCGAACTCTATAATGAGCACTGACAAAATATTCAAATCACTCACATTTTTTTCAATTTTTAAATTATTTTTAGAAACGTAACAATAACATAACAGAAAATTTGCTTTACATTTATGGACAAAAATTTTAAAAGTTTTCAATTCAGCAAATACATAATTGCTTTTTAAATATTTGTGTTCCGTAGGTTTGAAACACAAATAAATAGATATTAATTATATTTTGCTGCGCAAAAAGTGCTTTGCTATTAATTATGCAAAACTCGAGTTTACATATATGGAAAGTTGAGTCCCAAACAGAAAGTAGCTGAGAACACCTCTCTTAAATTTAAATCTCATATTTTGTATAAATGCAATAGAAGTTTATGTTTTGAAGTATCTTCCATTAGAAAGGATGTTTTGTTTAAAATACATTTTTTTTTATTTTTAATATACCTATGAATGTTTTGCTGTATCTCGTTGTAGTTGTATCTTTACCTTTTGTACGTTATAAATAAATATATTCATCATCATTCAATACACAAAAAAATTGGATCTATCTTATTCTTGAAGTCAATAAATATGATTTAGTTTTCAAATCGGGTTACAGAAAGCTAGATTCCGTAAGATATTTCCACTCTCAAAATCATGGCTTTTGGAACTAGTTTTTCTCTGATTTTATTGCTTCGTACGTCTCGACAAATATTACTGTATGTAGGGGAAATGCGGGGACATTGATACACTTTTTTTTGGAAAAATAAAATTATTTTACCAACGCTAATAATTAAAACTAATACACTAAAATTATACATTTTTAAATCTAATATAGGATTCCAGTCGAGTTTTGGTCATAAATGACATAATAAAATGCTTATTACGCTTTTTTCTTAAAAATGGATTTGCATCAATCTGGCCCATAGTAGAGGAACATTGATACACACGGAAATATCGAAAACAACGATGGTTAATAAGTTAGAGATCAAAACAAGAAATTTGTTTTCTCAATAAACTTTGCATTCTAAATCAAGGTTTAAAAGTTTAACAAAGTAACAAACTTTTATTTTAATCAAAATTCAATATTTTTAATGAGTCTGGAAAAATAAAAACATTATGTCTCAGAAAATAATTTATCTCTACAAATTATAAAGGGGAATATTTGTGTGTGTGTAAAAATACTTTGGAGGAAGGGAATGCTTACCTCGAAGCCGTTTTTGGAAATTTTAATTAATTAAAAGTTAAGGAAAATTTTCGTGTTGTTCCTTGATGACGTAAGAAAATAATTATAGCACAAAAATAATGTTTGCCCCATCTGCAAAGGCAAAAAATTATCTTTTTGATGATATTAACTAAGTTTCAGTAGGATTTTTTCTCCAAATTATTATATATTCGTTAAAAAAAATTTAAACTTAATTTACAACAACACTTTTCATTTTTGCATTGAAATCAAACCTTTTTCAATGTTTACACAAATATCTAATTGCGTATTTCTCTTATATAGTTCATTTTTACGTTTTTTCCCATTTCTGAAGACGATTTTCCAAAGTAGTTGCCATTAAGGCAAATTGATACACACAGAAGACGAGTATCAATATGCACCGGAGTCAATTCTATCAATCTGCCCCAACAGCCATTTTTACTTAAAACAAGTGGTCACGCAAAAACAATGCTGAAAAACCTCCAAACTTAATGTAGTTCAGAAAAATAATTTTTTTCTTGCCTTTGGAATAGATTCCTTGGCAGGAAAACGTAACTAGTTAAAGAAATCACACAGCACGTACTTAGAGTAAAATTTACTTAGACGAGAAGATCAGCGGTTTGATTTATTTGTAAATTAACTTTTGACTGATCCGAAAAATATACCCTGTGCTAAGGGTTACAGTGGCATACATATTAGGAGATGTGAACATCTTGAGCCATTCCAATCATCAAAATTTATGGACTGTATCAGTGTTCCCGCGTATCAATCTACCCCAACTCCCCCTATGTATTGTAAAATGTCATGTTTTGTTATGATTGTTCTGGATTTTTTTCCCTAGGTCGTGGATTTTGACTAAAAATAACTACGCGAATGAACTACTATATTATATCATCAAAACTACCTTCTTCTTAATAGGATCATACTACGTAATTGAATGCGTTGAATAACACTTCATTTATTTTAATGTCTCTCCATGTCAACCTGTGTAACTAATAATGCACTAAAGTACATGCTGTTGAACTTAGCTTCATATTACCTACACATTATTCAATGTAACAATAGGTAAAATTATTTTGTGGATTTGTTTTTCTTTTAATTTGCATTTTGGAAAAATATCGTTTAAATTTTACAAATTGTGACTGTTAAACAAAACTAACTTCCCCCCTAACAAAGAGGACAACTCGGAAAAATTCGAACGATTTTTTTTTTTTTACAAATTCTGGTAATATTTTAGCTTCCAAGTATACAAAACTTCACAATTATAGTCACAATCAACAAAAGTCACAATTATAATGGGCCTGGATTAGAAAGTTACAATTATAATTTGCTTCTTGAAATGGATTTAACTGGCGATAAAAGATATGTTATGTTTAATTTTAAACTTTTAATATTCCATGCTGTAGAGGAGCAAAGGAGTTTGTGGCAAAGTCTCGATTTAAGAATGGTTGAGAACTAGGGACATGATGACATCGAATTTGTTATATACGCAGGCTTAGTGTACGTTGAATTCGTAGAGATTTAACAATCTCCTGCTGTTCTGTTGTGGAAGTTTAGAAACGATATACAGGCTTGGGAATCGTCCTTATCATCTAACCGTGATTAAAAATTATAATATCGTCCCAAAATAGTCGTAACGTAACCCCAAAACGTGGCATTAATCTAACTAAAGTAAGCTAAACAAAACTGCCGTGCTATGTAAAACAGTGCTGCTTAGGAAAATATGTAGCCAATTTTGGAAGCATCGGACCGGCTGGCGATTGATATCTAAATCTATTAGAAGTATTTAGTATGTAAAAAGCATGTCAGATGCCTGTTTAAGTTAATGGCTTGAAAAGACGTCGTTTCAAAGTTTTTGTATATTTTTTGTTTATGAATTTTTTAATCATCTTCTTTTTAAAAAGGCATTTAAATACTTATACAAATAAGGCATCTGTACATTTCAACATTACTTTTTTATGAAAAAGCAACATTTCTAAGTCATAATTACCTCCGTAAACTTACGCATTTGCTTTAATTACACAGGTCTGCGAAATTGAAGTTTTTGAAAAATACAAAAGAAGTTTTCGCTGATTTTTATGTTATTTGGTGAGCTGATTTCGAAAATTAGCTCCATTTTTTTCCATCACGTTAGGATTTTTTGTTAAATCGATATCTTTGTTAAAATCCTATTTGGGAAAAATTCTCTCGAACAATTTTGCATGTACTATCTGGCAACAGTGGTTTTTATCCATTTAATCCAGAAAATCACCAACATACTATTTGAATTTGTTTTTATTAAGGTAATTTTCATAAAATAGACTATTTACCAAGAGGAGCAAATATTATGTTTGTGTACATGAAAGTTTGAAACAAATTTTAAACTGAGCAAAAAACAAAACAAAAAAATGTGTCTATTTATAAGTACGTACTCTTTTTCCTTTGAAACTTCTTTTTAGCGTTCTTCTTTTATGTTCAATTCTCAAAAAAAATTAATGGTAAGTGTTCATAAAAATCCAAGTAAAATTGAAGTTCTCAAGAAAACGTGACGTGATAGAAATTTTTTAAATCAGCACCAAAAAAAGTTCAGCTATCAATTCTCTTGTATTCTTGTCATCTCAAGCCTGTGTTATATATAGTTTTAGAAACAAACCATATAAAAATTCCATTTTTAGTTAAGCAGGTTCTTTTCGTTAACATTACATACCGTCTAATCCATGGAGCAGAAGTTTTATTAGATGCTGAGTTGCGTTAAACATTTCCATTAGCTTTATTAGAAAGCACAACACATAGAACCTAGGCTACTTGTTTCTTGTAACTACCCAAAAGATAGTGCTTTGCGTTGGTTAATATGTTCTTTTACGCATTCGACTACATTAATTGCACAACTCTGCAAGCCATAAGTTTGGGGCTGTTCTTAATTCGGCCAGAAATAAGCGAATTATTTTGGATTGAATGGGCTAATTCTCTGAGTTTATCAAGTCTAGAACAAATTATTTCTTTTCTTCCCCGATTGAGTCGATACATTGAGTTAAACATTAGGAAAATAACAGCGTTTCCAGATTTCAGAAGTGCATCTCTATCCTTTAATTATTGAAACAGAAATCTGGAAATATATGAGGATGTGGAGAAAATCTGAGTTACTTAAATGGGCTCGCAGCAGAATCAGTTTCCATTGTTATCGAAGTTTTAATAAAGTGATATTGATTGTATATAATATTTTTATAGCTTTCAATGAGGAAAGCTAATTATTTACAACAGAATTGTAGCCATGTATTCTATTGTTTTCTGAAATTTACATCTTAGTAAATTTAATAAAACAAAATTCTCATTTAATCTTCGCATATTTCTCTTCATTCAGTAGTTAGAGCATGATATTATGGGGACGTATTTCATCTGTGGATTTCTTACAAGCTCGCTACTTAATTATTTTAGGGAAACTATAAATAAAAATATGTAACGACATATAAGTTAAAATATGTAAAAATCTATGAATTAAAATATGCCATTCACATAAAAACCGAAGTTATCGAAAACTCTTCAGTAACTTTCAGTAATCTTCTATAATAATTTGATTGTTTCACAATTGACGAACTTTGATTTTCTCGATACATATTTCAAATATTAATCACAATATGCTTAGTGATTTATAGTTGGATCATTACTATATTTTGCTCTTTTTATTTAATTTTCAATAATTTTGTAATCTATAAGAAATATTCACTTATGACTTTCAGGAGGAAAGCTACTCTGTAAAGAAGAATAAATTAAACTCTCATTGTTTATTTAATTAATTAATTTAATTTAATATTAAGTTGGAAGTATTCCTTGCATTATTTGTACAGAATTACAAACCATTTGTTTTAAAATAGAAAAATCCTACAGTTCAGTGTTCAATAACAAAAACTTCAAGTTCTTAAACATTTAATTTGCAATATACATTTATTAAGTTCCATAATATAGAATAAAGTATCTTTAAATATGTTTAATGATATAATTAAAAATTTCTTCGAAATTTTTAAAGAAATGCTTGGCGTGAAACATAATATAAAGCTCGGTAATTTAAAAAAAGTATGAGTTAGGTAAAAAGCATTTTTGTGGTGAATTTAAAATTGTTTATGTAACTTGGAGCTAAAAAAATTAAATTGGATAAAATGTACTGTTTTATTTACATTGACAAAATGACGGAAAGGTGTTTCTTTTTTTTTACTCCCTTACTCACTCTTTTAATTAAAAGTTATGAAAAATGATATTTCTTCTCATTCACAACTGTGGAAAAGAAAAATTCATTTTTTTCTGGAAGGTTTAATTTCATTTTTTTCGCAATTTTAGTGATATTGTTTCCTTTTAAATGCTAAAATATGAAGATCTTTCATCAAAATATATTCTATAGAAAGTCCAAATTTAGAAATAATTAACCAATAAATAGAAATTATTAGATTTAAAATTTTATACGTCTAAGAAAAACCAAATCATGTAATTATGTAGAATTTTGGGTGATCGTTTACATAGCATCCGTTCCATTTGAACAGTCCCAGTGGAAATATGATTGATTTAATTGACATTTAAAAAATTATTTTATCTAGATAACAGATATTTTTATCGAAATAAAGTCCTGAAAGTAGTCGGAAATTAAGACACACATTTTAAATGCTGTAAATATTAGTCAAAATAATTTCTAAGGTGGGTTTGACATTTTTACAACACTAATATAATTATAATTTGTTGCAGACTGTATATCCTCAATCATGGATGATAAAAATTGACTGACACGAGAAAAATAAACTGATATCTTTCAAAACTTAAAGGTACTGATTTTATGACATGGTTATATGAACCAAGTAAAACTCATTTTCTGTTGGTAATCTATCCTGAAAGGCATCAACAGAAAATGGTATCATCAGTCTTAAAAAGTTCTTTTTTATAAGTAATTATGTTTTAAATACTAAATTCGAAACAAAAGTTTTACTTTTCATTCATGACATCGTGAGATTTGAGACGTAATTTTTATGTTATCCGAGATAACAAGGTTAAGCATATGCATTTCTTAAAATATCCATCTTATCCTTTTTCAGCTCAAAGTTGTCTTACTGATACAATTTTGTTCCGAAAATGACATGGAAATATTTATTCTCATAGCAAGAAACTGAATCAAGCATTTGGTTACACCGTATATGCAAACTACTTAGTTCGAAATTAAGCAGTATTCCGTGTCGTGGTAGTTGTTGTAATAAATGGAAGGAACATTCATCACCGAGTTTAGCACTCTCTGTTTTAGCACTGAGAGATCGGAAATCTCAATAAAATTTGAATACGTGACTCCCGATGCCAGACCTTTACTGTTATAAATTGTTACATTCTGAATCTTATCGTATATGCAATTTCTGTGAGTAATAGCATAGGGTATCATTTATTCAGAAAGGTGTTTAGTTCGCATAATAAATTTAAAAATAGTGTTCTTACGGAACCTTTGACTTACTAACAAATGGTTCAATATACAGATAGATCCATTAATTTGACCTAACAGCATTGGCCTTGAGTTTTTTGACATTTATTCGATAAAATTCAAAGAAGTTTCCACTGGAATTTTTAAAGAAATGTAAGATTAAGTATAGTATAACCCTCTGCAATCAATTATGCATTAAGAACTTTTTTATTTAGCCTCCTATTACATATTTATATTTTATATATATATATATATATAAATCCAAATATAACTAGTATATAATCATACAGAAATAAAGTAAACAAAACAAATCAAGAATTAAATCCTATACTAAAAAGTAATTATTTGAACAATACATCAATTTTAAATAAAATCTAATAAATTGAAATTACTAAAGATACCATAAACAAAAAATCAAGTTTAAGCATTATATGTCAACAAGTGAAAGAACACTGTTGTTATTAAAAATAATAAAATAGGCAATCCAAGTAAATGGAGTTTTCAACAATTAATATGGCAGCTTGGCTGTGGACAAGCTTTAGCCAGGTTAAATTAATTTTGCTGTACAAACCATCCCTGTTACTATTGTTGTTGAAAAAACAAACAGGGTAATTTATCCTAAAAATGAAAGAATTTAGAAAGAAAAGCCCTAACCCTAACAATAAAATATAACTGTATAGAAACGACTAAAATTCAGGATAAAATATGTAAATATCATTATATTGCACTAAGATATTGCACTAAAGACAGTAAATATATAATTCAATAAAATACCCATACTTTTCATTAAACGTAAACTAATCTGCATCTCCTATTAAACTTACCAGAATTCATCTCTTTCAATATAGCCCGCCATGCACTTTGACATCACATGTTGCCACAACCAAAAATCTTACCATGAATCAGCATAATTGACCAAATAATATAATTAATTTTTAATATCATGAATTAGTAAGATACCTATATTAAAATTCTCAAAACCATATTAAAAATTGTAATACATTTAGTTATCTAGAAAATATTAGAAAAAAGTTAAAAATGTCTATTAAAAAGGAAACTTTCACATGAAAGATCCTGGCGCCATCTATGTAATAAACCTGAAACAAATAACTCAATAGCCAAATTTGAATAAAACTACACATTACGAGTAGAATATGTGAAAACACTATCCCACTAAGAAAGAAATAAAAATATTCTTTTATAAACCAAAATGAGTTAATTATTTTAAATGACCTAAATATTTCTTATCTATATATACTCTTAGAAAACCCATAGGCATGCCATAATCCAGGGCAAAGGAATAAAAATTTCTTATGTTCTTAATTCTAATATCAATGTCTGTTACTAAATTATTATTTCTAATTATATAATTTTTTACTAAATTCTTGAAGACAGAAATGCTAAGATTACTATTCCAAAAAGGGAATTTATTAATTTGAAAATTAAATGCACTTCTTTTATCAAAGATATCTGTTACTAATTTATTATCTATGATTTTAATATCTAGATCTAAAAATTCTGCAGCTAATTCATTGTCATTAGTTTTTATAAGTTTTAAATAATCAGGATAGAAGTCAATATGTGGTTTAAGGCCAATTTCTTTATTGAATAATATTAAATCATCTATATAGCGGAATAATATACTATGTCTATAATTATTCAAATCTTTCTCATAGTAGTGAAGATAAATATTTGCTAAACTATTACTAGCTGGGCCTCCTTGAGGTAATCCTTTAATTTGATGGAAAATCTTATTATCAAAAAAGATATAATTTTCTTTTAGAACAAGATTAATAAGATTTTTACAATTATTAATGTTAATATCTTTTTTAAGATCATAATCTTTATGTATATTTACTAGGGTATTAGTTAAATCTTCAGTATCTATACTATTAAATAAATCCTGGAAGTCAAAAGTATGTACACTAGTTATTTCTACATCTTTAATTACATTTAATATCTCTACACTATTATTTACTATAATTGTATCTTTTTGCTTATTTAAGTTCTCTATCACTGTCTGTATGTATTTTTGCAAGAGTTTGCCTGATTTCGTAATATAAGTATTGCAGCCATTAGTAACACTTCTAAATTTAAGAGGACTCTTGTGAAATTTTGATGTAAGAAAGATGTGAGGATAATCTTTTTTAATATAATTAATTCCAAATTTTTTTATGGAAGGCTTGAATTCTATTAGAAATTTCTCTTTCACCTAATTTTGTCTCTTTATAAATATCACTATTAATAATATGATCATTAAGTATTGTTTTGTAAAAATATTTACAAATTATAGCAAAATTACTGGGCACTTTGTCTATATAGACTATTACAAAATCTGTTTGCAATTCTTTAATATGTTTTTTAATATCAGGATATCTATTAAAATCATTAGACTTAAAATTATAGTTAAAAAGATCTAATAATGTTTTATGTCTATATTCTTTAAATGCCTCTAGAGGCAGACTATGTTTTATTGCCATATTTAATATGAATTTCTCAATATCTTTTTTTAATTTGATTTTTAATAATTTCATTACTATTAGCTATAGCCATTCGATGCTTTGTACCTTTACTCATTAATTCTCTAAGTTTTTCATTTCCAACAATATTCAAATCTCCAGTAATTACGTGTCTATGATCTTTATTCAAGAAATCATTATAATTTAAACACTTGCAATCATCACTCGTATTACTCGTATATATATATATATATATATGGCGGAATTCCTGTTTACTCAATGTATTTTGAACCTGCCTTTAGCGATAATCACTTTTTTGATACACCTGTCTATAACGAATTTTGCCTCTTTAGAAAGTTGGTACAGTACAATCCCGATTTATTTTTTTTTCCCTTGGTTCCAGACTTTCCTACCACATGGTTTAGAACGTGAGATAATAGAAAAATTGGGGAGGAGGAGAACCAGAAACCGGAATCTGTTGTAATATGGAGATCGGGGGACGCTAGTGATTGGAATGTGCACATATGTTGTCTCGGGCTGGACACATTGAATCTATTCATTCTCATTTAACACTTCAGGAAGTCTTAAATCTACAATGACATGGCTTTAAGCATTAGCATTAGAATACATTATTTAAAGCATTGGCTTTATTCTAAATTAAAATTATGCTTAACATCTCCCTTTTATGCGTACTTTTATTGTTAGTAAAAATTTAACCCAAATATTTTGAACTCTTTTTTTTCGTCTCTCACTTTGAAGCTCTTAAAAAAGTTTAAATAACTTAAAGTTTATAAAAAATATATCGGCTATAGTAATTGCAAGATAAGTGAATAAGCGCAATAAGATACTTTAATATATTAGTGCATGCACACGTACATTAACATTGGATGCTCAAATGCTAAAACTATCTATAACAATATTTTTTCTAAGTCCCTACATTATCGTTTTACACAGGTATTACTGTATCACCACTGCCTTATTTATAAAACAATTATCTTCTTCCGGAATGTATCATCTATATGGCATTTATTTGCATTTTTATTAAAAAATAAGGAAATTTAACATATTAAAATATATTCTGCGTGTTACATATAGAAAATAACTGACATGTTCAGGTTATACCTGTAACTCTAACTGTAAAAACAATATTCTAATACAGCCGAACCTAGTATTTGAATACTTTGAATATATAGCATATAGTTATTAATGAGCTTGATTAATTTGTAATCTATGAGTAAAAAATGTGAACCTTAAATCATAGCAAGAAAGTAAATAAAATAGCAAAGTGATCGTTATGTCAATAAAATAAAACGTATAGATATTTCATTAAAATAGTTTGTAAAAATCCACTGATTCGAGCAAAGAGTATGCGACAAATAAATCTCAGTTTAATTAAATTAATTTTTAAGTCAGGCCATAGTTTAAATTAAATAAGCGTTTATTACAAAACGGTGCTTTCAATTTATTTAATGTATGCAAAAAGCGCAATCCGATAAAGTTGAGAGATTTCACTCCAGGGAAGTTAAATGAATTTTTTTAAGAGGAAAAACATGATTTTCTCATTAGTTTAAAGTCCTAAAAGAAAAAGAGACTTTCCTTTAGGTTTAAAATGTACAGTTAAACAACACTAAAAAATTTTACCGACTGAAGACTATAGCTGGAAAAATTAAATCGCAAAAGAACCTTAATGAATACTCAAAGGAGATCAAAGAATTTTTTTCTTCAAGAATGAAGACAGCAATTTCCCTTCTGTGAAAGTGTTTTATAATCTCATCAAATGCCATCTCCTTCGCAAAGACTTCGCCCAATAAATAGTAGCAGACAGTCAAAATGAACATTTGATAGCTGCATAAAAATGTTAATGTTGGAAAGGAAGAGATCTGCGATTTAAAAATGTGGGGGGTTTTGAGTTGTTAAAATAAATTTAGTTTACTTCGAAATGTATTTGATTTCATTTTCTGAAAATATCTATTTCGAAAAAAATGAATTAATTAAAGTATACAGTTAGTGGGAGAATGCAAAAAAAAATTCTATAAGTAGAAAATGTTTCATTTACCTAAATTTTAATTCATGAGCTGAGTTTATGAAAAAAAAGATGCGATTACCGTTAAATGAAATGTTTATTCATTAGAAATTAATGCCGCTGAGAAAGAATTTTTTGTGTATTTATCAACTAGAAAGCTTTTATATTTTTTACCAAAAGTCTAAATGTAACTCTTCTTAAATTAATTTGATTGTAGTTAAAATATTTTACTTTTTCAAAACAAACCCATCAAACAAATTAAATTAAACTTAAATATTTACTTTTTAGATCATGTTTTAGCATGAAAGTTTGTATCTTTCGAATATATTAAGAACGTTTCTCGAAAAGAAAATCCCTAATTGCTAAAGCATTAATCTTTACCTGTCAGCAGTAATCTTGAAGGCAGAAAAAATATAACACTAAAGACTAAAACATTTGTTTATCATATATTTCTTTCATGCGAGATTATAGAAATATGTTTTTATTTAATAAATGCATCTGTATTTCTCTCGGTTCTCTTCTCAGCCTATTAGTTCCAATTATTTTGCATTTTATGCTTTAAAATAATCTTTATATGACAACCATTTATTTTTTATTATTATTATTCTGTTCTCCAAGTTTCCATTCTCACTATTGATTCGAAGCCAAATGGCAAAAAATTATTTATCAGATACATACATCAAGAAAAGTTTTTGAATAAATGATCAACGTATTGTCTCTCTATATTTCAATGACTAACTGAAACATCAAAATTGCATGTACTTAACCAGAATGAATCTGCTTTTACAATTAAAATGTATTACAATTAAACAAATTGTTTCGCTGAACTACCATTTGTTTGATTTCTGTAAACAATATTATTATTTTTAATTCTCTCTTACAGAAGATAATATATAGTAATAGGGTTTGAAAAAATGAAATAATACAAATAATTTTAAAACAATAAAAACACAAGCACTATATAAAAACTAAGTTTAAATGCCTTATCAAAGTAAAAATTTGTATTTTGAAAGCTAATTTTTAATTATTTATCTAAGAAAAATGGATTATAAATAACTCTTTGAATACTTATTATCAGATTTTTGTAAAATATCAGAATTCTTCTAATGAATTATAAAAAAATAAATTCATTTCCGCGTTGAAAGGAAAAATTTATTTTATCTATAATAATTGGGAATGAAATTATGTTCAAAACTAGATTTATTCTTTCAAATACATCTTCTAGATACAAAGGTACTCATAATAATGGCCACTTCAACAATGAACAATAATTTTTGAAAGGAAAAACCGAAAAAATAAATAGAGTAATATGCATTATATGATCAAAAAGTATATGGACATTTTCGGATTTGCATATTTTTCGCACACACTTTCGAATTTCTCCATAAAAGGGAGAAGAAATGCTCATGAACTTCGACAAAGTGGTGAATAAACTTGAACTTACAGTGAATATTTGAATCATCGAAAAGTATCATTGAATTTTAAAATTGAATGTCCTGAATACCATGAACACTTATAAATTAAATACATTATTTAAATTGCATTTTCTCGAATACCATTCGAAGATTAAAGTTTTAAAAATATCAGTTTATGCAAGAACCCTCATCATTTAGCTTCTCTTAAATATAAATTGAAATTCACCTGACTGAAATGCCGACAGCTTTCTGAATTTTGATGGGATAAAACTGGAATTTTTTTTTAAAGTTGCTCTATATATCTGGCTTTAAAGTTATAACAGAAAAATTCCGCTGCGTCTCGCACATGCACAGTAAACAATTATTTAGTACAAACACGCATATTTCCTGTAATATTCAACGTATTTACTTCAAAGTTTAATACAATACTTCTGTAACATATTGTCAAGTGTTCTGCAAATTTCGAATAATTTGAATGAAAACTCTGCATGTTATAAGCAAAACACATGCGAAAAAAGTTGGGAATTTTTAAAGAAACATTTATATCTTCCCGAATATCTGTGCTATGCTCACGAAAATACATGTAAATATTATGTACATTAAACCATAACCCTTGATAAAAGTTACATCTCGTTATCAGCTTTCTGTGAAACAGGATGGGTGAAACTCCATTTGCGCCTTCATCTCTTTCTGGTGGTCCCCCTAATTGCCCTCGTGACCGACTCTTCACTGTAATATGTATATGATACTCTATTGAATGTCACACGATTCTCCAAACTGATTTCGAAACATAGTTTTCGTATTAATTGCAAATTTCTAGCATTTTACGAAATGTTCCTTAACTTTTGTATGCCAGTGTAGCATGCATGTTCGGAAAGATGCATGGGTTTTCTTTAAAAAACCTCAAATTCTTCGCATGTTTTTTCTTATAACATGCAGAGTTTTCAATTAAATAGTACGAAACTTGTAGAATACGTGAAAAAATGTTAACGAAGTATTGAATTTCTCTTCCCACCTCTCTGGAGAAAGTTAAAGTAAATACTTTGAATAATAAAGGAAACATGAGTATTTGTAGTAATTCAATTTTTACTGCACATGTGAGAATCGTAGTATAATTTTTCTTTTATAATTTGGAATTCAGATATATAGCTCAGCTCATATAAAAATTTCATTTGAAAACCATTAATATTTAGAAAGGTATTGGCATTGTAGCGAGTAGAATTTCAGTTTCTCTCTAAGAGAAAAAAAATGATAACGGGTTTTAAAATATCACTTTGTGAAAAAATCCTCATCATTTTAATTCGCTAGCACAGGTCATCCGAAACCCTCTTTTTTTAATCAATTTCTGATCGGTCCCTTAAATGCCCTCGTGACCAAATCTTCATACCAAAATGTGAGCCTTTTCATCACATGATCGAAGTTCATGTGCATTTCTTCCAACCTTCCTGGAGAAATTAGAAAAAATGTGTTAATCCGAAAGTGTCCGGATACTTTTGATTATATAGTGTATTACTTCTCGATACCTTCAGATGAATTGATCAATTTTAACAACTTAATTCATTATAATTTGTGGAAATACAAGTTGTTTATCTTCTATATTTATTATTATTTGATGATTTTTAAAATGAGAAAATTATGGTTTTTATAATTTTGAATAAGTCATATGGAGATGATTAAATTAATATAGATATATTTGTAAATGTCTGTAATTCTAAAACTTTTTTTCCTTTGTTTCTTCGAGAAACTAAACAATTTGCAGTTATGACTTAAAAATTTAAAATAACATTTTATTAAAAATTCGTTATTTATACAAGATTTGATGGAAGTTAACAATCCAATGTTCCTGACACAGTTTTTTATTTCACGAAGTAAAACGTCTAACAAAGTCAGGCCAAGAATATTCTTATTTCTATTCTTTGCTGTAAAATTGATCGACGGTACATGACATATCTGAAATGCATGATTCTGAATTAATTCTTTGGCTTTTTTATCCGTATTTTCGTCAAGCGATGTGTTGAGTCATAACTGACTTTTTACCCTCTAAAATATTCATCACATTTTCCTCATCCACTTAGAGGACACATTTGGCATGCTTAATTTAAATAAAAAAATTATCTTAAATAATGTAAAACACATTTCCATTGTGTAAAACACATTTTCTTTTGATAATTATGATGATATATGAATTTTATGAACGGTTAATTTCTGAAACAGATATTTTCATAACATAAATTAGAAGTTTGCAACAAGTAAACCATGTGTAACTTACGATTAAAATGTTCATAAAAACTTGTTTCTTATAAATACATTTAGCGTTTCCTAGAGTATGTTTGAAACGTTCTATTCATGGCATTCTTGAATATTTGTAATGTTGAAGTATGTAATTGGCAGATCAGCTAAAATATTTCCGAGGTTACTAATATAATTTTAATAATTCAAGGAAAACACAATACTAACTTGTTTCTACACATCTAAATTTTTAAGCCAAATAATGATATATGCTTATATTTAAACAGAATAGAAAGGCTAATTTCAATGACAATCGTATAAAAGTTGGGTGTTGTGGGAAATATGGCGTTACTATGATATTGTTACGATATGGCAAAAAAAATCTAATCTAATCTAATCTTTCTTCAATTTTGTTGATACAAATACGTTCTATATCTGGATTGCAATTTCAACTTTAATTTTTGACCATATTCTTATAAATCTGTAGAATTCTAGTTTTTACTGCAATTTATATTTTGTAGCCTTCCCCGTTGAAATCAGTAATAAAAATTTGTTCATCTGTACTTTTAAGATAGAATGCTTGTGTTATGCTTGATACATAATTGAAAGTTTCAAAGGTTGATTATCTGAGGCTTCATATTACTTGATACATAACTGAAAGTTTCAAAGTTTGATTACCTGAAGCTTCATATTACTTGATACATAATTGAAAGTTTCAAAGTTTGATTACCTGAAGCTTCATATTACTTGATACATAATTGAAAGTTTCAAAGTTTGATTACCTGATTTAATTACAGGAAGTCTTCGAAATTTTCATTTGTATCCAACTTTTAGCTTCTCACTTGCGTTTACTCTATTTTTTATTAAGCTGAATTTTACAGTATATATACCTTAAACTTCATCACATGTACAAGCTTTATTACTTAATTCCAAATGTTAAATTAGAATTTAAGTTTTTAAACATTTTTTCCTACGTAACTAAATGTACATCGTGTTAATCAAAGCATACCTTCAAGGTGCACTGAATATTACAAATTTAATTATTCGCTTACCACGAACCCATGCACTTTGTTTAAAAGGATTTTTGAATCTAAGACAAAAGCGATTAAAGGATTATAACTATTATATAATTAGTAAAAAGGCTTACTAAGTGTATTCTCGTGTAATTTCGTTCGCGGAAACGTTTTTGCAGAGTTTGGTGTTTCTAAAATGCTTGTTCGTAATCCGTATTATTTCATATTGGTTCTTAAGATCAACAAAGCTCCAGCACTCGGAATGTAAGCTTACCTTCAAGGTATAATTATATCATTATAAATTTAAATATTTACTTACCAAGAACCCATGCACTTTGCTTAAAGGGATTATCAAGCAGCTGATTTAAAATCATTGACTTCTAGAAAAAAAATTATGTCTTTCTTAGATGAGAGCTGGAATTTGATTATCAAGACAAAAGGTTATTTTTTAATTAATTACGCTGGACAAATTTTGAAATAACTTACTAAGTGTAAGCATTTTTCTCTTGCTTAGGTGACGAATCATAATTTCACATGTAAGAAATTTAATTTAATAGGGAAAGATGTGTTAATTTTCCTGCTTTTCAAATTATTCTGAAACAATTTTCTTCTAAAAAAATTGTGAATTATTATTTGAACAATTGTAAGATTTGCACGATGTATTACTGGTTTATATTACTAGCACGCTAAACACAGTTTACTTTCAACAAGAGATAATGCTCTCAATAGTATTAGTAGCGACATATCCCAAAATATTTGCAGGCATAAAAAAGAGCTCAGTCATGCACTAGAGTTCAAGGAAAACATTTTGAATAAGCTTCGTGAATTTTTTTCTTTCAATCTTGGCATTTAACTGCATTTGCTACTTCAATGATCTACATATGTGTTATATTTATTTACATGTATTTGCGATACAATTTTATTATACTTATTAAATTTTTTATCTCTAAAACTTGATCATTAGTTTGTATATGGACCCTATTTTCACAGATGAAATAGCATTTTATATGGTAGAGAAAAGTGGTAAACATCATCTTTTTTCCTTATTATTCTACGTGTACCTTCCAAAAGATTAACCATACGTTCCAGATTAGATTTAAATCGTATGCATATTTCTAACAGTATAGTGAAAACTTCAGGACAAAACTCTTATTCTTATTCTAGAATCACTCAATTGTACTGTTTTATGTTTCAAGTTATAGACTGATTTTTTTAAGAACGAAATCGTTTATCTTCGAAAGATTAATGCAGATTTTGAAATTATTTTACATTCTATGAGGTGTTTTTTTACGTTCGAATCACTTTTTTTCATCTCCGAGAGAAAACAAAAGTCATGAACAAGCACTTCAAAAAATTTAAAATTAATTTATGATGCTTCATAAATATTTATTAAGACATTTCTTTTCTTCCTTTCAATATGTTAAACAACTAATTACAGCGAAACAATTTCCTGATAATTACCAGCTAGTCAGATTAAGTTTTTCAAGTATCGCCTTATTGTTAGTAGCGACTTAAATCTTTGAAGAACTTCTAGCTATTATCAGCAAATATTTATGTTGCTGATAATAGCAAGAAGATTCTAAAAAGAAATTAGTATTAGTGTCAATGCATAATAAATGAACACGTGTGGTTATCTAAATCATCTTTGGAAATAGAAATTTTCTCAACAATTGTCCTTAAAAAACAAATGATTATCAAAACACAGGGATGTTTACTTTGGACTCAAAATGCATTTGTTTAATTTTTCCAACATATAAAAATTAATGACATGAAATCTATTGAAAACTCCTTTTTGATTGAAATACAGTCACACTTTGAAGGTAGTGGCTTGACTTATTTGAATATCATGAATATATAGATTCCTCTGAAGCATTTAAAATTATGATTTACAACAGGTTCTTTGCAGGTAAATTAATGAATTTTGAATGATTTGAAACTTAATGAATTAGTATCGGCAAATTAATACGATACTAATTTACAAAGAGTTGAGTTATTTGATTGTTTTTGTCCGATTAAATCTTTATTGTTCTGTTTTAAAACGTTTCAGGAGCAATAGTTGGAGGCTAAGAACATTTTAAATATTTCATATTTTTGTTTTTAAAAGGGAAAGTAATCTTTACGTTTAGATTAACAGGATCGAAAGCGGTATTCAGTTTTTTATTATGAAATTCCGATGGAGAATGAACGAAACGTATGTTTATTATAACTGAAAATATGCCACAAAATTGAATTAACTGAGTTAAATGACTCCATCACGACACACATCATGATTATGACTTTTATACAAATACATAGTAAAATTCCCTCTTAGCGTGATTAAATTACACACAGAAGTTGACAGTGTCGTCGAATCAGAGTGGGAAATTAACACTAATACTGTGAACAGCTCTTAACACATTAACTGCCGATCACACGCTGGCGCGGGAAACGCTACGTTTCAATGTTTATTCGCCTGTTACAATTTGGTTATATGTTGGTTTTGGCGTGGAATGAAGGTTAGAAACTAGTTGTAAATATGTGTGGTTTCGAATTTTTTAGTTTCTGAAAACATAACATGGATTTTTTTTTGTTATAGTAAGTTAGTCGGGATATGGGTACAACCTACTCCAGTGTCACGGCATTAACTATCAACACGGCTTCACATGACCGGCAGTCAATGTGTTAATATTGCCTATACTGGCCCCAGCGGTATCCAACATTAGGTCTATCGATATTTCCTATGAATGAGAACCTAAACGCTTGTTATTTGTATTTATCAATAAGGCATATCCACTTATCCCCTAGTGGAAAATCTATACCTGTTTCTGTAAACTAATTAATTCTTCATTCAGCTGTCGTTCTCACTTTTTTCCCTGTCGGACAAATGTGTCAAGCTAAACAATCACCTCTGGCTCTGCGCTTCATGTTAGTGATGTGATTACCCCAAACTCTATAGTGATAGCCAGTAGAAAGAATATTGTTAAGCTATACAGTCACAGAGCTTCGTTGAGAATGGAGATAGAGACTTTTTTTAATTTCTTTAAAATGGAAGAACATGTCTAAACCCTCGGATTCTTTATTTTATGAAAATGTTAATTAACGCTTCTCTTTGAATCAAGGTATCGGTCGTTAAAAGAAGAAAAGCTCTGACTTTGGTAAATGAGGATAAAAGGAAGCGCAGATCACTAATCTGTTAAAAATTATCTTTACTAGAAGTAACCTTAATTTTTTTCACTTGCTGCTTAAAAGTAAGTAATGTTTGTGATTTGAGTAAGAGGTTCAAAGAGACCTTAGTCAAGTAGATAAAACAAGTGATATTATCCTTGCCCTTTTTCATTTTCTGAAAATCTTACGCTCTATATAAATATCCTCAAAATATTACATAAACTGTCATATTTCTACAACTCAACTTTATAGAAATGTGATCCTACCTAAGAAAAATTTTCCTACCACATTAAAAGTTGAAAGGATTTTATACAGAAAATTTTCCCTATTTTTAGTAATTATTTTAGTAATGGATCTTCAAACATCATAAGGATGCTAAAAGTTTTCCAAAAATGGTTTTCGAAGAAGAAATAGTGTTCCTAAAGCTATAAATTAAAGTAACAACAAAGAATGCTGACAAAATGTTATTGTACATTAAAAGATAAAGCTGTGATTGTAAAATTAAACTCCATATAGAGAGAATCATTACTTGCAGTTCAAACCATACACATCCACTTTACTCATTTCTCAAGATCTATCTTTTTTCTCATTGTTTTCATAATTATTTTAAAATGTCATTTCGTTATAATATGCAAGTTTTGTATTTCTTCTTTAAAGAAAAATATATTCCGAACTGATCCCTGAAGATTAAAAAAAAAAGCAGATATTCATCATTTATGTAAAAATATTTTTTTCATCTAACTTATGAAACACAGTTCCTTTTAAATTCATTGAAAGAAAAAGCCTTTTTAACACATGTGATACATATATATGTTCCACTTAAAATGGAACTGTAAAATCAAAAAGATCTTAAACATAATGCGTTTATAATTTGCTGCCACGTCGTGAAACATTCAATATTTTGTCATTTAAAAGCATTGAAGACGCAGTTTCAATAAGTTTGGAGGTAATTAATTACACAGAAAAACATCCTACATTTCCTTTGCAATTTTAAAATACAAAATAGCGTAACTGTTTGTTTCACCATGCATGTAATACGCGCAGAGATTGGATAGTGAATAATTACTCTAATTATCGCAAACAAAAAAAATCGTTCTATTTTTTTCTATCTTCTCTCTTTTTTTCAGCGTCATTTAGCAATCTCTTTAAAAAAATGAATGAATAAAAATTCAACTTGATTACATCTTGCGTAAAAATGATATTTTCAGAAGCGTTTGGAGCAGAGAGAGAAAAAGGAAATGTGAATAAAAATTTAATGAGAATATGAAAGAAATAGTAAAGAATGAAGAAAAAGGAAATGAATTCGAAGAGGCGAAAAAGATTATCTTCGGTGTCTAGAGTAAATCGTATGTAGAGTATGTTTTATTTTTTTATGCAAAAGATTTTGTTTTCGAAGGTAGTGTTGTCGATTTCACTGTTCGCTTTTATTTCGTATTTCTACTTTTCACTCTCAAGCATTCGAAATTTGTTAAATGTGTGCTTGTTCACATATTAAAAAATATTACCATGCCTTTATATTTTAGCAGTATTAAACCTTCTTAATTATGTATAAAGTTGCACTCCCTTCTCAAATGTGTAAAATAATTCAATCACGTTGGGAGAAACTTTCGAAATTTGTCAATTATTAAGAGCCTTTGGGTGTATCATTATTACGGAAGAAAGAAGAATATAGATGCCTGTTAATTATTAAGAGCCTTTGAGTGTATCATTATTACGGAAGATAAAAATATAAATATAAATGCGTGTTAATTATTAAAGGCCTTGGGTGTATCATTATTACGGAAGAAAGAAGAATATAGATGCCTGTTAATTATTAAGAGCCTTTGATTGTATCATTATTACGGAAGAAAGAAGAATATAGATGCATGTTAATTATAAAGAGCCTCTGAGTGTATCATTATTACGGAAGAAAGAAGAATAGATGCCTGTTAATTATTAAGAGCCTTAGGGTGTATCATTACTACGGAAGAAAGACGAATATAGATGCCTGTTGAAAACAATCGCAAGATATGGTTTCTTTCTAGTAAAAAATAATGTCTTATGAACTAGTATGTGTCCTTTACGGGCTGAAAGTTATAACGGTACTAGCTGTTACCCGCGACTTCGTGATCGAAGAATTTGAATTATTAATTTTTTTTAAATTCACGAATGTAAATGTTTCGTTACATGTTGAAAAGGGTAATTAAAAGTTTTGACGATTGATAATACATAATTTGACGACTAACAGGAGAGTATGCTTTTATAGTTAGGTAATTTGTTTATCTATGCTAACACACTTTTGCATACGACGCTTTTTTTCTACGTTTTTTGCACGGATATAGAGGTTTTATGGTCTGGACACACGTGAACACGCCACATATAGTTGCCCATTGTGAAAATATGGTTTTTCCAAATGTACGCCTGCACCTTTGAGCGTCCGGCCCTGAGCCTGCCAAATGCTAATTTTAAAGGGAATTTTTACCTTTTGAACTTGGATGGTAAATCCTTTGGTATTATCGGAATGCGTGAAATTAAAACACTCTCGTTTTTAAACACTCTCACGACGTTTGGACCTAGGTGTACAATTTGTAACCGTGCGCAGTCTCGGTACATCGAGGTTACGTATCAATAGTACTGGCACACCGACTTTTAATCTCAGCTTGTCGGAAGGTACCCCTGACAATTCTAAGGAGTTGAAGAACTTGTTATCTGTTATATGAAGAAGTTGATGTTACTTGTTATTGCCCATTAGCGAATCTATAGGTAGATATTCTGTAATACCTCCCTCCATTTGTGACATATTTTTTTTATTTATCTGACTTAACCTTTCATTAATCAATGCCAAAATTACGAATTCCACAACCATTCTCTATTCCGCATATATTCTCCGTTACTGTAAATTACATCATTGTACTCAATGGTATCATCAGGCCCTTATAATCTGTGGAATATACCATCCATCATGCTATATGTCATCCACTTCTACCATTCAAAAGAATACATAAAACAAAATACTATATCTTCGCATATTTTCCTTTAGTTATAATTAACATTAGTTTCTAAATTGTAATTTAAAAACTCTTGCAGCTATATCATATCTATCAATAGATTTCTGTCCCGACGTCAATTTATCGGCAGCTTCTTGAATAAAATCTAATATGGAAAAGATACAAATATAAATAACTAAAATTAAATAGACTGCCAACTCGAAAAATGAAAATCAAGCGTCGAGTTTAGTAATTTCAGTTATTATTCCATAAATAAATTATTTGTTTATTTTCTCAGAAAGATCACATAATCGCGGTTTGCTTTATGATCACGTGATGTGTGACATTAAAAATAAGTTATTCCACGCTTATTTTGGCTCTAAAAGCGTAACAAACAGACACTCTTTCTCATTTAATATATTATTAAGGATTAATTATTTCTTAGGAAACGCTGCTAAAAATGACAGGTGATATGAACTGCGATGATTTTTTAATCTAATTAAATAAGCTTTAGAATTCTTTAAGAACCAATGAAAACATTGCCAAACGATATTTGAAAAAAAAATAAACAGAAAAAATAATGGCAAAGTAATTACACCGTTGCCTAGCAACTCATCAGTATCAACTCTATGTAGTATCATTAAATTTGATTTATTTTAAAATCGTCTGCGTGTCAACTTTTTATTAAATTTTGAAAAATTAATAAAAATTGAAGGAAAACTGACACAGATATAAAATTGATATCTTTAAAAAGGTAAAATTTTAAACTTTAAGATGGTATAAAAATAATTTTCGGGGGATAATTTGCTACGGACTTACAGCGAAAAAACGGTTTCGGTTACTTTTTAATTAACTGACTGTTTAATTAACTTTCGCGCTTTAAAAAGTTGAATCTTACCCTAGTCTTAATTAATAAGTGTGCAAAGTTTGGTTGAAATCAGTGCCGTGGTTTAGGAGGAGATGTGGAACATAGATACATACAAACATATATACAAACATATATACAAACATACATACAAACATACATACCTACAATGACTTTTATTTATGTTAAGATTTCCTGAAGGTTAGTTTGTATCATTGTTTCTTTTAAAAAAGCCTACTTTTTCAAATCGATAAACTTGTCTTGAATACTGATTCCTGCAATCTTCTGCAATTTTGAATCGAGAGATACAAACGCTGCACAAATAGACAGGTTTTTCTTATTTTCCTGCAGAACAATGTACACTTATTCTGAGCAAACTAGCTTTAGGATTTATCACTTTTTGTGGAACTAATCCGTCTCTCTTCTAGTTATCCTGGAGATAATATTAATCCACATAATATAAATCACTTAAACTGATATTAATGAATTAATTGAAACAGTTGGCGTAATATTTTACTATAATTTTTATATTCATTATTATTTATCATTTCATCAATTTAAATAATATTTTGCTAATTATAAAATATTATTAATAAAAAAATCAAAACTTTATTTCTCCATCTTTTCAAACGTTTGGGAGATTCTACATTTAGAAGAAATCAGAAGCAGTTAATTTATGTCCAGGAAGGAATTAAAAGATATTTGACATCATAAGTTTAGAAAACTGTACTGTTTACTTTGATAAAAGAAAACTTATATGCTAGAAGTATTATTCTGTAACTAAGACGAGGTTATAAAAAAATAGCTGCTTCATGCTTCAGTCGTATGGTGTCAGTAAATATATATCAGTAGTTTCTCCTGTTCATTTAAATTTTTTTCCATTTTATGGAAAATTTCTTTCCGTAAAATAACTTTTTCGATTAATATTGATAAAAATGTTTAAAGATTTGCAATTTTCTTTCTATTTATTTGAAACTAGTCGCCTTCAGCGACAAACTGTTCACCCGTAACTGCTACATGTACAATGTGGTGAAATCAGTCTAGTTGTTGAGGGTGGGGAACTTCGGCAAACTTTTATTTTACAGAAATTAACAATGGTGGTGGACAGGTGGTCATTGATGACGTATCTACAAGTCATGAGCCTTTATATAAAATAAAAATTGTCGAAATTAATACAATGGTCGGATCTGAGGCCTTTCCCCATAGAGAATGCACAATGAAGTAGCATTTTTGAATTTTCTCTCGACATTTGAGGGTAGTGCAGTATAGGCGAGCATTGATGACGCATTTAGGGGTCATGACCTTTCGTATGAAATAAAAACTGGCGAAATCGGTACAGTGTTTGGGGATGGGGACTTTTTCAAGGTTTTCCCATTAATGTATAGTGAAATAGTATTTGTGTGTGTTTCTTTCAAAAATGGAGGATGTTGGGAGTGAGCCTGCTTTTGATAACGTATATAGGGGTCATGATCTTCCTTATGAAATAAAAAATTGTGAAATAGGTGCAGTAGTTGCGACTTGGGGATTCTGTCAATGTTTTCTCCATAAATAATGTACAGTGAAGTAGTGTTTTGAGAGTTCTCTCAAAAATGGAGAGTAATGGGGGCTGGTGAGCATCGATGACATATCCAGAGTTCATAAGCTTTCTTATAAAATAAAAATTGGAGAAATAGGTCCAGTGTTAGGGACTGGGGAACTCGTTCTTTCGTCTTGACAATTATTTTAAATATATAATTTATAAGATTTTCGAAAGAGATACTTAGAAATTGTCGTTCAATATTTATTTATCTTCTACAAAAGTTTTTCTTATAAATCTAGTGATCTCTGACCTACAAAGCAGACGATTGCAATTTTTTCATTATCATCATAAAGTTTTACAATTGACTATTTAATTTAATCTCCCATTAACAAATCCATTCAGTTCAAGATATTTTGCAAAAACTTTTAAAATTCATCTGGTGTTTTGGTACTGAACTCAAATGCATCGTCGAATTCACTACAACGTTTTCCGCAACATTTAAGATTATTTTCTTTTTTATTCCTTAGTTTCTTGCCTCTCTTTAATTATCGCTAAGATTAAGCAGATATTTTCATGAAATATTAGTTTCTTACATAGACTATTTAATGATACCTTTTATCTAATTCCACACGGAATCTTAAGGAAATCTCATTAATTCGGGAATGGTGTTGCATCACACGCATATTTTAATCAAAAAGCAATCAGCGCTTACTAAATCTCACCGGCATTTTAATTTCACTTGATTAATGTTCCTATTTCGTTTATCCTCAAACTAGAAACCCTTATTTAGCAGTGAAAGTCATCCACATCTGCTTTTCTATTTGTAGAACAAAAGAATATCCACACAAAGACAAACAGGAAAAGAGAATTGCTTTGAAATTAAAAAGGGAATATTAAATGTGTTTTAAATCATTTTTCTTTCGGTTATTGCAGCTATCGAAGAATCAGCAAATGAGATTTTTCCAAAATATGGTGCAACACGATTGTTTTCTTTTCTGATTTTAGATAGAAAGTTGATATTGTGGTGTTTTCAGTTTCTTTTATTTCATTTACTTATTGTTGTACATCCCACATTAAATATTTATTGTATTACTATTTTCCATAAAATAACTTCTTTAAATTTATCGTCAATTTATGACTTTAGGAGAGAATGTGCCAACAACAGTTTTTTAGTTCAGCCTTTCAAGTAGCACGCCAGGTATTAGAACGAATGTCCAAGATTTATAATTAGTCTTTAGACTACAAGTAGACGAGATTTCAAGGAATCTCTGAACTTTTCTTTACAGACGGTAGATATAATGTACCATCAGCAATCTTATCTTTGCTAACAGAGTAGTAACGGTTAATCTCCTTGTTTGTACTATTTGTCTCTACTCTAATCACGTGTGCCGAGTAGCATCTCCTCGATCTCGTTGCCGAGGAAAGCGAAAGGAACCCCTAATGTGCTGATTGTGGAGGTTGTAAGCGCAATATAGCTACTACATATCCTATACTAACCTTTATTCATCCATGATATTGCTCTGCCTACGCTGGGAAAACCTGTAAAGAAATAAGAAAATCCTCCCTTAGAGGAATAGAATATCTCTCCTTATTTGGAGGTCTGTAGACTTTCTGTGAACTCATCTCCGAACTGAAAGGCGTCTTTCGTCAAAGTTGCAATCTTCGTAGGTATCTCTGACGATCCTGGTTGGCCTTGGCTAATCGGAGAGTCAATTTTCATGGATATCCGATTTCTATGTCTTGCATGTGATACTAGAATCTAGAGTTGCTAATTGGGCCTGTCTCGGAAATTTTTTTCTAATTTCCTTTTCTCTTTTGCCCTGTGAAGGTTTGGAATGGAATCATGGAAAGTATCTTAGCTGCCGTTGAAACCCAGTGTGAAGAATAGAGGGGCAGAGAGGTTAAGAACAGAACTAAGGCTCAAGGACCGCAATATGATCAGTCAAGCCAAATTAGGCATGCCAATGAGCAATATAATAATAAAGTATATCATTATAGGAGGGGTAATGCCATGTACGCCAAAGTTGTCCTCCGCTCGCCAAACTCTAATACCTGAGGGTAGAAATGAGAAGAACAACAACGTAGTATTGTTACTTTTTCCTGAGAATGAGCGTTTAGACAGCTCATTGGCCGTTAGGAAACTTTTAGAAATGTATATTACGCTGCCCGAAGTTGGAATTAAGATAGTAAGTAACTCTGTCTTTAGCTTCACAGAGGTGAGAGAAGAGCTTTGGAAAGCTATGTCAGAAGTTGAAATTCTGACATAAGTCAATTTTAGGACTAGTTGGCTATCGCCCAAGGTCATTGTTGTGACATACCGCCGGATAGTTACACAGCAGAGCTCATAAAAAACATTAGGGAAGATAACCAGCTCTCTGATGATGAAATTAGCTTGCATCATATAAATAAGTATTGGTACCGACTCCAGAATTTAATGTAGGTCTTGAACCCTATTGTGTTCAAAGAGGGTAAATTTTTGTCCAGATTGTATTGTGACTTTCTTCGTCTCTGATTGAAGAAGTATTTGACTCTGCTTCGTTATTTAAAGTGTAAGCGCTTTGAGCATACGCGCCAGACATGTACGGAAGCTGTCAAATTTTGTTCCAAATGTTTGGGTTGTCATTCGAGAAATTACTGCAAGTATAATGTTCACAGTTGTAGAAACTGCACTGAACTTACAAAAAGGAAAGAACCAACAGAAACTTCAGGTTGATAGGCACTCAGCCACTTGGAATTGCTGTCCAGTATTCTTTCATGATACAGATTTGTTTATAGGTAGAAAAGTTTGTCAGAGTTTCGAACTATTTTTTTTAGCTTTGGGACTTGGTCCTATTTATTAGAGTGGGTTATTCCTTTAGACTGTTAATTACTTCGAGCGACTTAGTGACAGATGATAGTAAGGATTATCTCTCTTGGAAGGAGAGAGGTGCGAAAACCTTTCCTCTCACAGAAAGTGATGATTAAAAGGCAAGTGACAGTCTCGATTTAGCGTGTCTTACGGAGAGCAAGGAGGGTATAGGATCCACTAGGATAGTTCAAGGCCTGTGAGAATATTTGTAGAGACGAAGGATATGAAATAGCAGGCTCACCATCAAAATTCTTCCTATGCATTTGTTCTCCAGGACGGGCGTGAAGCATGTAAACTCTGCTGTACTCAATAGGAAGATCGTTTCACACTTTTTTTCAGTCGTCTCATGCATTATGCACAGACAGTTTACTAATAAGAGAAAAGAAGAGCAATTCAGTAGGAGGTCTGGAGAGACCACAGACCTTATCTTCCCTATCAGTAGAGAGGCTAAAAGAAGCATTTTCGTCAAAATACCCACTGTAAGAGGATATTTGTGTTTTTCTTTGTCCTGTAATCTAAAGGTTAAGGAGAGATCAGAGATTCCGAATATTAACAAATTTGAGAGTTTAAAACTCTAATGATTTAGTTGTGCAACAGATGTACCAGACCGTATGTAGAAGAAAACGCCTGTTGCATAGGATCTATATCTCTGGTAAATTATGCAAATAAATAGTACGACTATTCTTGTAATCATTTCGTGACTATTTTTGTAATCATTGTCTGACTATTTTTGTAATCATTGCGGTAGAATGAAATTTTTTCTACGCATTATCTATGTGCTGTATGACCACGCAAAATGCTTTAGAGTTTCAAAAATAGAAAATTAATTAGTGAATATGTTGCAAAATATGTTTAAAATTTTATTACTGAACATATAATACAAGATAAAAATTATTAGTTTACTTTTTAATCATTTTTCTACTAATAGAAATATTTAATCGTATGGTAGCTTGCAGAGTGCAGTCGATAATCTCCTAATCAACAAACAAGCAATTAATCTATTTAACTGATGTTCATATTTTTTGTTTATTTTCAGTCTAAATTTGCATATTAGTCTCCGAAAATAAAATTGCTTCACTTATTTCTGCTTTTTAGTTATCTGGCATTCAAGCCTTCCGCTCGTGTCTATGGAGGAAAGAAAGAAAGAAGTCTGACGGTCCCGGACGACAGAATTTACAAAAGAAAGAAAAGACTGATACGGAAACAAACAACGTTGCGTCACAATTAATGAACTAATCAAAGTGAGCAATTAATAATGATAATAAGACAAGGTAGTACGAAAAGATTTTATGAAAAGAAGGCATAAGAAAAAGAAATACTTTCATTCCTTCGTTTCGAAAGTTAGAAATTGTTAAGTTTCTGTAGCAGGAGTGTATGGCTTTGAATTTGTAACCTATTGAACATCCCATTTTTTGTGTAGAAGTAATTTAAATCTTGAGTACAGTTTTATTATTTAGTGCGGAAGTGAATATTCAGAATAAGTTTAAATTCTAGCACGCGGTAATGTAATGAGAAAAGATTTTCCTGAAGTGAAGATCGCACCTCATAAATATTTGAAAAGGAGCTGGAAAGAATAAATTGCAAGAATAATTAAGATTTTTATTTAATAATTAGGAGGTTTCAACGAAAGCAATTGAAACTACAAATCCCATAGTTACCTTATAATTTTTCAATCTCTTATCTGAAAAAAGATTCCTCTATATTTTGAAATGCATATAGCTGAGATTTGTAATTTTTATGACCACACATTTTTTTCCCTAATAAAACTCTAAAAAAGGGATTCTTTTATTCTGAGCTCTCTGTATAAAAAAAGAATAATTTTAAATTTTCATAAGCTCAATTCTAAAACTTCTATGTTTGTAAAGAATAACTATGTTCTTCTTTATAAAGAATAACATAGTTATTCTTTGTAAACAACCAAAAACCATTATTTTATATATGACAGTATCCGAAAATATTTTTTCAAATTTAGCCTTAACATAAACCATCTACTTTAAGAAAAGAAAGAGGAATATTTTAATTCACTTCTGTTGAAAATAACATGGCATAATCATATTAGAATATTTAAACACAAATTTCGTTGACCTCTTTCTTATCAAAAGGCTTTTTAAAAAACACAACACATTCTACGCTAAAATAAGTTTCAAGGCTACGAAATAACCGTATCTATCCGTTCTCCCATGTTAAATGAAGAGGATACAGATTAAGTTGTCCCCCGATCTCCCATGGGCACTCTAAGCCAAAGACTCCCCGTCTTTTGCTGGAGATCCATCGATCATGCTTGTTGGAGCTGTCATACAGAAACAAATGGGGTAATTTTCAACCAGCGTGGAATTCCATAGCAACCTTTGTCCATCCTGCATGAAGTGATCACGCAAAAGAATGTTGACAGCGTAAAGAATCCAATGTTCGACGAACTCCTCCTCGTTTGCTGCGGATTTTATTTTTATCGTTTCTGCAGCCATCCGTTACACATTTTATTACATTTTGTCAGCAATTCGATTCAGGTTGCCTTATTTTTTTCTGGTATATATCATATTATAGTATAAAGGAAAGACTTTTCTGAAATGAATAGAATATTGATCAATATATAAATATAGTCTGTTTATTGACTATATATATATATTTTATATATAGTCAATTTTATATATATATTTATATAAAATATTTATATAAATTTTATATATAGTCTTATATATATATTTTATATAAGTCTGTTTATTGAAGTTAGCGTAATTTCTTCTAGATTCTATTTATTTCTTACACCTTTTGCAATATTTAATGACTCATTTTCTATCAGTATTTTTGATTTTAATTACTTGTGATAATTCTAATTAGGTCAGAGTATTTTTGGATTTTTGTTTTTGATTATAGATAGGGTAGCTTTATTTTGTTTTAATTTTTAGAGGTATTTCAATTTTTGTGTTTGGATTTTGTATATTATTATAATTGATATTATTACTTACTATATATATATATATATATATATATATATATATATATATATAAATGGAAATGGTGCAGAAGAGCATAAGAAGTAGAAATTCGGTTCCAGCGATCGTAGTTTAAGATAATGTTAAACAACTCATATTAATTCTATGACTTACAAATATAGTCTAAATTAATTTTTAATCTATTGATGGACAATAATAAATTGCCGAAGAAACTCCTCTGACCAATGAAAGTCTATGGATGAAAACCTTTTGGTCAATCTGAAATAGTAAAAGATATAAACACCGAATTTGATAACACTTCTACGAAAAAATACTGCGATCTCTTTTATAATCAATAACTGATTTTGTATATTCAAAAAATGCAGGTAACATATATGAATTATGACTTTCTGATTCACATCAGATTCAATAAAAATATGTCAGAAAATGAATTTAACTCCCATTAATTTAAAACTCCGCAATACACATAATACAAAGAAAAAAATTAAAAGAAATCAAATGAAATATATGGTTTTATTCTATTTTTACACAACAGAATGCGTAAAAAAGTCATGAATACATTATTTTTCCACCTACTGTAACTTATAGATTTCTAGAAAAAGACACTGAAACCAACGCTTATGTATGTCAATATTCTCTCTGTCACTTTAAGAGGATTTGCAAAGCTGTTCATAAAGTATTCTTAACTTAGCATCAGTATATTTCTTCGTGGCAATTTACGTATCGAGTGATTTTTTTTTCTCTCTTGAGTGTCCCATACTGCATAGTGACAATAACACTCGGTGCAACTGTCTCACTATCTCAACAACTTACAAAAACCTTCATACTACCGCAAATAATCCATCAATTTTGACATTATGTTTCTTAAGATGGTAATATTTTTAAGACTGGCATTCTTTCGGTGTGATGGGTTAAGCACAGAATGCAGAGGCTTATGCTGTCAAGCCAGAAGAAGACAAAACAAAACGCCACTTCATGCTCCTGCGACTGTAACCTATTGATTATTTAGCATTGTTGCAGTCATAAAATGGAAAAGACACCGGAAGACGTTCTTCAGCAATCCATCGTTCTAACTGTCACCCTATTCGTTATAGAATAGAATATTCATTCATATATATTAAACGCTGCACCTAAGTAGCCTTTAATCGCACTCTACTTATTTAACTTTAACACCATTGCATGCTCCTACAATTAGAATCGTGAGGATTGCTAATCAATGAAGATTATTATACGTGGGAAGAAAAGAAAGCCGTATTCGATTGAGGAAACATTAGAAAAATAACTGCAATAAAAAAAGTAAGAATAGTTACTTGGCTCAATGTGGCTTTATACAAATATACACAGGATCAAAGGACAAATATTAATTACAAAAGAAAGCACATGCGCTTTGCTTTTGAGTTATAAAACTTCCATAAATATATCTGTATAATTAGATCGCTAAAACATTGCCTTGTTACACAAAAACGCTAATACAGACAAATTCATTCAAAATGCATCAACAGAAATCACAACAAATACAGTCAAGGGAACGAAATAATCCACAGAAACTTTTTCAATTGATTACACACAATAGAACGTCTTGCTGATTTTCGGTTGATATAGAGTGCGTGTAAAATCTTTCAAGACAGCAAACAAATGTTACGATTATTAATAAATTTAAAATCAGATGATATATATTGTATATAAATCTTTATCATTAAGTTAAAGGGTTAAAGAAAAGTAAAAATAAAAGTATCCATGAGCATTTTATTAAGAAAATGTAAAAAAGAATTGAATTCTACATAAAATACTATTTCATTTCATGAAAAAACTTAAATGCAATTGATTACGAGCATTTAAGCCATTGAAGAACATTATGTTGTGTTGCATTAAAGGAGCGCATCGCTTTCTTTTCAGACTTTTGTTTCCTTTTAATGATGCTACAGGCAAATAAACTAAATCACATTGGAAGAATGACAGCATAATTCGGTTGTTTTATAAAAGAATGAGTAACCGGTGTCTATTTCAAAAGAAATAAAACTATTGATTGCAGGCTACTTTCGCTGATAAACAGAATTTTAAATTTGATGGTTCTGATAACTGTTATTAACAGTGGCAGATTGATAATATCAATAGATTTGAGAAGAGAAAAAACCTTAAAACGTCAATTAGATGGTTATTCTGTTTCCATATGGGATTAATTTTCGTTTAATGGTGTAGGGACTCTTGTATTTATTTCCGAAAAAATGAATTTTGAGATATTCATAGCGACGATTTCGGATCATCCTCTATTTGTTAGAACTCTTCGAGCGACGAAAAGATGGGTCAACTAACAAAACAATGCCTCTATAAACGCTATACATGGAAAAAAAAATTATGATTCCGTATACATAATATTGAAGCTTTCCAAGAGCCAAGCAAAAGCCTGGTGAAAATATTATTGAGATTTTGCGGATTAATCTAAAAAGACAGGTTTATCAAAAGGGCATTTATTTTCAGCTTCAGAACTGAGATCCGCAAGTGGAGATCAATGGTATAAAACTCAAAAATTAATATTATCCATTGAAGGCTATGTATGACATTTGAGGTCATTAAAATTTAAACGTCAAGAAAAAGAAACAATTATTTCTGCGTTATTGTAATGTTTTTATTTTAATTTATTATTTTTCCACAGGCCGAAATATTCTTTACATATTTATCTTAGACTAAAAAACTTTTCCGTACAAAATTTTATAATTGTAAAATTACATCTACGTATAGTGTTCAGTATCAAAATTTTCAGACATAAACTCTAGATAAACTGAACTCAAAATTCAATTGACTGATTTCATCCTTTATGAAATAGTTAATTTATTGATAATAACTCAAAATACTGATAAAATAATAACACTGCAACAATTTAACTTTTTACTAAGAGAGCAAACTTTGAAATCATGTAATTTGACTATAATTAACGGGAAATTTTCTTCGTCATTTGCAATTATCTTTTTATTTACCTCTCTTCAAGCTGTTACTGCAGAAAGGTATAACGTAGCTGTACTGATAAATAGAACAAACACTTTTAGAAATGATTCGTGCCCTGTCGATTCCAGTTCCTAATTCATATATTTCTACCCTCAACATCACGTCCTTCAAATTCATATCCCATAGCTTGTAGCTTCATAAGCACACAAAAATAAACACGAGTGACCTCCAGCATACTGTGCAAGGATTTTCATCATCCCATCATTCTAGTGCCATAATTCAACCAGCGGCTCTCACACAATTCCCCATTTCTGCGGGCTCTCTACAAACAAGAGGAAATAGAACTCCTCCAACTCCTAATGTTCAGAGAGCTTCGCATTATTCTGTCAGAAAACGTTATTGATAGCCGCAGCCTGGACATTGCAGCAGTATTAATAATGATCTTCCATTGACAAAAGTGTGTCTCAACTTCCACGCATTTCTGCGTGAAGTGGCGCATTTAATTTTGTTCTCGGCTGGATTCAAACCCAGTGATGACTTGTTTGCTCCCTTGTGCAAAGGAGTGATTTATCTTTGAAGCATGATACCTTTATGAAAACAGTAAGACACCATTCTTTTGTCTGAAAATTTCCAAAACTTAATAGTTATGTTTACTATAATCTCATCTTCTGAATTTTGGCATTAAAATTGCCATAAAAAAGAATGCCGTGGTTTTGTAAAATATTGCGAGTAATTATTTTACTCAAATTATTTTTGCGATCTTCTCATCATTTTTTAAAATATTTCCACTCAAGTGAATATACGAAAAAAATTGAATTTCAAAATGTGTAAAGTACGAGTATGAATAAAAATAGTTTACAAGGGTTATAAAAATTAGTTAGTATTAACAATAGACAAAAAATAAAGAGAGAATTAAGAGGCATACTCGCCGATCACTTTTCCACATAATTAACAAATCTATTTCTCCAGTAGCACAAAAATATTGCAAAATATATTGGAGAATATTGAATAATACTATGAATACTAAGGAATGCCGAATGCTGTATCTAAATTTTAAAAGTTTTGTAAACGCAAAATTTTGGCACAAAAATATTAGTTTTAGCTTAATAATTCTTGTTATTTTAGATTTTATTTCAAAAAATTCAATGGAACAATTTTTCATTCGAAATCTGTATAACACTGTGTAAACAATATTGGAAATTCTATATTTTCACAACGTTGATCAATGTAGTGATGACAATACTGAAAATTCTACGTTTAATAACATTGACCAATGTAGTGCTGAGAATATTGTAAATTCTACGTTCAACAAAGTTTATGAATGTAGAGACGACAAAAACAATATAACACAACGTTTTATTATTCCGGGGTTTTATTTACCTGAAGTGGCCATACCACCTGGATATGCTTATACATATCTGGTTTTGATACATTGTCTCTGTTTTAAAAAACATTCGGTTTCTAATAAAATCTCCTAGACCGTCCTTCCTTTCATTAATTCAGTAAATCAATGATGATTTGGAAAAATTAACTGGATTTTTTATAAAAGATATTACTTTTAAAAATTTCTCCATCCCATATTTTACTAAATATAGAACATGCCAAAGTTATCCTGTAAGCAAATTATCAGTTACGATGAGCAACTCACACTTTAAAGAAAACTATATATCCCCTTTTTCTTAATGTGGAAATTTTAATGTTCATAAACAAAATTAAACCCGAAAATCAGTCAATGTTTGTTGAAAAATAACTTTCTTTGTGTCCCATATTTTTAAAAGTAATTACTTTTGAACCCTAATTTCGTGATTTATTCCACTAGCAAAAATCGCTCTCTCTCTCTCTTTGACTTCAAATCATATTCTCAACTCAAAATTATAAAAAGTTAATTAAATCAAGAAGACAATTCAAAATAAGAAGTGGAGATGAACGATACTGCGTATCAAGCCAAGTCGATTATCGCAATCTGTCATCAGCGTTCAAGGTCTCTGTGGCTGAGTCGATAAGGCGACTGATAAGGTAACCAAGCTGCACGGTTAATCCATGGTTCGTATGTGTAAAAAATGTCGATTACAAAATAATTAAAAGATGCGGTATGTAAGCAATTTTTTTTCAATCTCTGATAAATAATTATGTTTGATATTAGGAATATTTATAATTTTGGGGGAATAAATAGTGCATCATTGAAACTAGGTTAAACTATATTGTATAATATTGCTCAATATTGATCAATATAGGAAAGGTCTTACATTTTACACTGTTTCAATATTGTAACACAATATTATACAATATTGATATTTCGAATTTTAGAATATTGAACAATATAGTGTGCTACTTGGATTAAGCATTTATCTGAACGCAGGATCCACTTGTTTAACCCGGCTTGGTAGGAATCACGTCCCTGCCCATTGAACCAGTTCTAGGCCGCTGTTTACACATCACTGTTTGAAGGGAACCTTGTTCCAAATAAATACTTGGAACCTTTTTCCTTTATTTCATTTCACGCTGAGAGGGTTTTATATAACTGTAAACCTTATCTGGTCGGTTCCCTCACGGTTGATTAATAATAATAATAAATTCTTGGAACCCAGATTGGGTGCCAACTCTGGGGTGTATTGGGGTGACTCCAGACTGCCCACTTAAACTTTTGCAGCAATTCTTGAGTTTTGATATCAGTATGGGTATTGTCAAGCAGGAGAATGACACCTTCACTCAACATGTCAGGGCGTTTGCGTAGGATGCTTCACGATAGCCCAATGACTATTTCCTTTTTCCGAAATTGAAGGAACACTTATCTGAAACAATGTTCTATTCAAACAGTGATGTGAAAACAACTGCCGAGAACTGGCTCAATGGGCAGGGACGTGATTTCTATCAAGCTGGGTAAAACAAGTTGGTGCTGCGTTCAGATAAACCTAAATAGATTTAGTGATTATGTGGAAAAGTGATCGATAAGTATGCCTCTAAATTGCCTTTTGTATTTTCTGTCTAATGTTAATAAATACTTTTTTATTACCCTTGTAAAGTTTTTTTGGATCCCTCCTCGTACTGAAAAACCAGTTCGTAAAAGAGAAAGATGGGTGGGTGTGTTGACGCTCTACGGGACAGACCACTGAACCTAGAGCTACGAATTCGGCACGAACATTCTTTGGAGGTTGAGAATGTGCACATCGGAGCCGTTTTTTGAAATTTTAATTAATTAAAAAGTAAGCGAAACTTTGGAGTTTTTCCTTAATAACTTCCGGCACAAAAATCATTTTTATTTCTATGCAGCAGCATTATTTAGAGTCTTCCTCCAGTCGTCTCCCGGTCATCAACCTTCTGTCCTCTTCGTTGCTTTCCACCAGAATCTTTCACATCGGGAGAGGAGAGAGATCTCATTCTCTCCTCACATCCTTCAGGTGTGGGGGGGGGGGGGCGGGCACAACATCATCTGTCTCGATGTCTGTTACTTTTTGTTACACTGTGGCATTTGTATGGTCAAGTATTCTGATTAATTCTTCTTTGTCCGTTTAAACATCACCAGTTCTCTCATTTTTCAGAAACTCGGGTCGAGAAAGATTACTTCCGACATAAAAACATGGGAATTGTATCTATTTTAGTTTAATTTTCTTCAATACAAAGATTCAGACAAAATATTAACGAAGTATAGTTTAAGGCTTGTTTACCAAATTGGTATTTGACTTTATTAAAGAACTAATGAACTGTTAAAATGGAAAAAAGTATTTCCTGTAGTTTTTAAAATCACAATCTAGACTGATTACATTAATACAGTAATTTGAAGCTTCGTCATGTATTTTATTATGTATATTTTTATAATCTTATTTTATGTTGCTTTGTTCTTCAAGTGTATAGACACTAAAATATGCCTCATTCCTCTACTGTCAACAGAGCAATAGCTAAGTTTTTTGTATACTCTCGGAGTGAGCGTGAGTACGTGAAATCAGGGAACAAAGTTCCTCCTCTTTTTAAAAAATTTCTGTGTGCTAAATCTCCAATTTTTGAGAAATTTTGTAGAGATCCTGCCATTGCTTGTGTATAACACTTCAGCAAGAATAATAAATGAGCCTAATAACAAGTATTCCTTTCTTCTGTGTTTCGTGACGTCACAATTTTGGGATTCGCGCTCAAATAAATGCGCATCATATGCGTTCCCTTCTTAGAATTAATTTGCTCAACGTGTCTGTTTGTACTAAATTGATGATGCTCTACCACTTTGAAATTGATTATCTCTGGTATCTTGTACCATTTTGAGATAGGGGCGTTAATCCTGAATTTTTCCACTAGATGGCACTGTAAGTGGATCACCGCGTTGCTTATAGTAGGTTTAATATATATTGACACCACTTTTATGACTACAGCTGTTACAGTCCTGAAGAGGAAAACTCAGTACTTTATGGGCACCCACTGTGTTGATATTGGGTTTGTCTTAAAACAAAGGGGGGGGAGACAAAAATGGAATCATTACTGAGCAGGACCAATCTGATCTCATCAAATTCGAAATAGGCAGATATGAAACAAATATACATGAGTTCTGCGAATAATGTCTCAAATAATGCTTGAAAAACAAATTAAATCTAATTAATACAAGCAAAATCACTTATTTCTTTTTGTTGGGTTGAGGCGAGCGAACTATTTTTCTTGCGCGCATGAATTAT